>JAODAL010017669.1:0-77014 GCA_025379985.1 Phyllomedusa bahiana
GTGTACTGACAGTAATATGTAGGGGTATTATTCAGTCACTTTGTGGTCATTTTGCCCGGTTAATCGGGGTTCCTAGTAATATTTTTTGGTAATTTTGGGTCTTGTAAGTGGGATTTTTTTTGGTACAGTTTTTGGTGATACGTTTGGTGAATATTACCCCTTGTTTTATCTAACAGCATGCCCGGTAAATTTCGTGACAGGGAGGTGGGCAAGGGGGGGTGGGGGGGGGGGTAGGGGGGCCCCATCCAAAAATTTTCGCTAGGGGGGGCCCAGGCTTCTCTAGTTACGTCCCTGCCCGAAAGCCAAATATACCTAACTTTCTGTAAGTAGTGTATATATAATGCAGGAAGGTGTACAAAGAAGGTGTTCCTAGTACATCCTGCCTTGGCAGCTATGGAGGCCTTCATTATGGATTTGGCTGCCATGGCAACTGCTCTACACACCTCAATCTCATCGGCGGGGGGGCGATCCGGGAAAGGATTGGTGCGCAGAACAGATTTTCATTTATTTAGATGCCGCAGCCGTGATCACCGTGGCATCTAAAGGCCAGGATCAGAGCAGCTGGCTTCAGCCTATGAAGCGAGCTCAGTGAGTAAGCCTCCATAGCTCCTTACTAAATTATACGAATTTTTATCAGAGTCAGAAATGGGTTACACACACCCACACAACCATAGATACAATAATAATTTTTATTTCTATAGCACCAACATATTCCATAGCACTTTACAATTCTGAGGATACGGGTTTCAGTGTTGGCGGAGCTAGCATCCTTCTGGACAAGCAGAGAGTGCCAGAGTCCCGAGTTTTAGTACGAAAAGGGGGCAGGGAACTGCTCGGGTGGCGTAGGGAGGATGAGCGCACTCAAGCCCTAATTAAAACTTTTTTAAAAGTGGGCTTTTAGTAAATTTAGGTTGGGGGTTTGCTTCATCCAAAATTTGCAGAACCACACGCCTTTTATTAAACCCAACCCTTTCACGTAACATTTAACTGGTAAATAAATGGGTTGGGGTTTCCCCCCATCTTTCATGGACTCTGGGTAGCCAACCTACCATCCAGGAAAGCTGGGTGACACTACAATTGTAAGCCATGTACCGAGGTAGGCTTCCCGGAATACAGCAAAGTCACGGACGAAGAAAAGGATTCCAAACCATTTTTTTACAACATTTTATTTACTGACTTTCAAAAAAGAGGTGAAAAAATTCCCCCCAAACACACGTGTACAAAGTTGTGACCAAGCCCCCCTGCTACACGCAGGTTTATCCTTGGATGCCGAAAAGTTTATTTTAACTGCGGGATTTGGAAAGGCTAAAAACCCCTTTACCTTTTAATCCTTAAAAAAACAGCCCTTAAAACCTAAACAATTAAAAATTTCTCCCAAAAAAGTACCCCCAAAATTAATAAATAAGATTCTCCCCATGCAAACCTTTTGCGTAAATGCATTTTCTTTTAACCCTCTACAAAGTCCGGAAAGGCGTACTTGATAAACACTTATGGCCTGAAACCAAACCTCCCCAAAAAGGGCTAACTACAGCCTGCACACAGTCCTAGGTTTGTTCCCGTGCATGCGTTTGTTCCGGGTGTACCTGTGATGGCCGGCAGTAGCTGCTCTGAGGTTAAGATCCCCGCTGTTGGAGCTGATATCCTAGATGTAGTCGCGCCTCTGCTCTGCAAATTTCTTTCCTTCACGGGCTTTCTTTGCAACAGCATCGATGTAGACAGCCACTCCTTTTCTCCTTGGGGAAAGGCTCACAGTTCAGGGCTTAACCCAAAACAGAAAAACTAATCGATCCTCCCCAACGTGCCCCCACCTGATCTCTCTGTGTCCTCCCTGTTCAGCCTAAGATGGCTGTTGCCTCGTGTCAGTCATCACAAGTCTCTAATTTGCATACACCAGAAACTGAAAACAGAATGCAACAGAATACTTTACAATTATGTCACACAGATGATTTTATTTAGTAAACACAATGAGACTGTTCCACTATCCCACACATCAATCAGCTTTTCCCCCATAGCTTGAGAGCATGTGAAGCAGGGAGGCATCCATGTGGAGGCCAAGAGTGGGGCACAAATTCTTAGTTCTGCCTGTGAGGAAACTAAGGCTTTAAAGGCTGTACATATGCATACCTCTCAACTGTCTCAATTCCGTCAGGACAGTCCCGATTTGGGAAAGCTATCCCACCATTCTGGGATGGCTGGCAGGTGTCCAGAGTTTCATGGGTTGTGCCAGGGATCCAGGGCATATGCGCTGTGCAATCCACTATTTACACAAACTTGCTGACTGACTATATAAAAAGACACTAGCTGTTTTTTTTTTACTTCTGAATGAATCAGAATTAACCTTTTCCCCTTTTAGGTCAAATTTGGGAACCCAAAATATTTTATTTGCCAAATGCCATAATAATGAGAGAGATAATTTTTAAGGCATTTTTATTACTTTCTACAAAGCCAAAAGTTTACATACAATAGGATTACTATGCCTTTAAACAATTTGGAAAATGGATCATGATGATGCCACGTTTTTGGAAGCTTCTGAAGCTTCTGCCAAGGTTTATTGGCAACATCTGAGTTAATTAGAGACACGCCTGTGGATGTTTTTTTTAATGCACACCAGAAACACACTGCTTCTGTTTGTAACCTCATGGGAAAGTCTAAAGAAATGAACTAAGATATCAGGAAGAGAATTGTGGACTTGCACAAGTCTGGATCATCCTTGGGTGCAATTCCCAGATACCTGAAGGTGCCTCGTTCATCTGTACAAACAATTATATGCAAGTACAAACAAGATGTGAATGTCCAGCCATTATACCGCTCAGGAAGGAGACGGGTTCTGTGTCTCAGAGATGAACGTGCTTTGGTCCGACATGTGCATATCAATCCAAGAACAAAAGTAAAAGACCTTGTGAAGATGCTGGCGGAAGCTGGTAAGATTGTGTCATTATCCACAGTGAAACGAGTGCTGTATCAACATGGGCTGAAAGGACACTCCGCCAGGAAGAAGCCATTACTCCAAAAGAAACTTATAAAAGCTAGATTATCGTTTGCATATGCACAAAGAAAGAAAGAGCCACATTTTTGGAGACATGTTGTAATGCGGAGGTGGAGTCGCTGGACCACCGCAAGCGATGATAGTTAAGCCACGCCAGGGAGCGGAGTCTAAGTAGCACCCGGTATTCTCCAGAGCCCGCTGCAAAGCGGGATGGATTTGCTGCGGCGTGAGGCTACCATGTCGCTACCCCCAACGTGACTTGCTTGCGATGGCAGCCGGGGTAATGCGTGGTACAGAATCGTAATCCAGAGATGTAGTCGGGGACAGGCAGGAGGTCAGGGCAGGCGGCAGAGGTTCGTGGTCAGAGACAGGCAGACGGTCAGGGCAGGCGGCAAACAGGCAAGGTCAGGAAACGTAGTGGAACGGACTGGTACACGGATAATCAGACAGGACTAGAACACTCTCAAGACTTGCTAATGCACGGAGGGAGAGAAGGACATGGGCTGCGGCAGCAGCGGCACCCGCGCCGGACCTCGTAAGCGCAGGGGGACGGCCGCGGCACCGAGCCCTGTGACAGTACCCCCCCCCCCTTAGATCTCCCCCTCTTCTTTTCTAATTTAGAGAGGAGATCAGGGGACAGGGTTGCCTCTGGTTCCCACGAACGCTCCTCCGGACCGAAGCCCTTCCAGTCAATAAGGAAGAACCGCTTCCCCCTCACCGTCTTCTCTGCCAACACCTCCTTGACCTCAAAAATGTTATCAGAATTAGCGACAGGAGAAGGCGAGACAGACCTAGGGGAGAAGTGGTTCAGCACCACCGGCTTGAGGAGGGCCCACGTGGAAGGCGTTCGGGATAAGTAGGGTCGGGGGCAAGCGGAGCTTGTAAGATACTGGGTTCAGTCGCCGAAGTACCACAAAAGGGCCCAAGCAGGCTCGGACTGGGCAGCCGGGGGACCGGGGAATCCCCCGGTGGGCCCCCCCGAGCCGCTGTGGGCCCCGAGGCAGTGCCGTTCGCTCCCCGGGGCCCGGCCGCGCATCCGATCACTGGACCCCCGGGGACCCGCGTCCCGAGCGCCCAGAGACCAGCCCGGGAGTTGGGGACTAATGTCCCCGACTCCCGGGGCGCGCGGGTGTCAGCGGAGCACACGCCACTAGCGCTGGCCTCCGCTGATCTCCCCGGCAGGCTAAACGCATTAGGCCTTCAGCCTGCCGGGCGCCCCTACTGGTGACGTCGGCGGCGCGGTGTCGTCACGTCCCCGCCCCGCCTATGCAGGGCGGCACGCCGGAGCCGGCGGGGAGCGCGCGCGGCCGGGACCGGCCGGGAGCCGGAGCGGCAGCGGGAGCTGAGCCAGGTAACGGGCTGGTGTTTTTTTTTTTTTTTTTTAAACTATCTAAGGGGGCCCCTGGCTACTATGGGGGGCCCCGGGCTACTATGGGGCCCCTGACTACTCAGAGGGGCCCCTGACTACTAAGGGGGGGGGCCCTGGCTACTAAGGGGGGGGCCCTGGCTACTAGGGGGGGGCCCTGACTACTAAGAGGGGCCCCTGACTACTAAGGGGGCCCCTGGCTACTAAGGGGGGGGGGCCCTGACTACAAAGGGGGGGCCCGGGCTACTATGGGGGGCCCCTATCTACTAAGTGGGGCCCCCTACTACTAAGGGGGGACCTGGCTACTAAGGGGGGGGGCCCAGACTACTAAGGGGGCCCCTGACTACTAAGGGGGGCCCCTGGCTACTATGGGGGCCCCTTTACTACTAAGGGGGTGCCGGCTACAAAGGGGGGCCCTGGCTACTAAAGGGGGGGCCCTGGCTACTAAGGGGTGGCCCTGACCTACTAAGGGGGCCCCGATATAAGGGGCCCCGGGTTTACTATGGGGCCCCTGACTACTAAGAGGGGCCCCTGACTGCTAAGGGGGGCCCCTGAGTACTAGGGGGCGGCCTGGCTACTATGGGGGGGCCCTGGCTACTATGGGGGGGCCCTGACTACTAAGAGGGGGGGGCCCTGGCTACTATGGGTGGCCCTGGCTACTATGGGGGCCCCTGGCTACTATGGGGGCCTTGGCTTTTATAATGGGGCCCTGGCTACTGGGGGGGGCCCCCGGGCTACTAAGGGGCCCTGGCTACTAAGGGGGTCCCTGGCTATAAGGGGGCCCCTGATTACTAAGGGGGGGGGCCGGGCTACTATGGGGGGCCCTGACTACTAATGGGGGCCCTGACTACTATGGGGGCCCCTGACTACTATGGGGCCCCTGACTACTATGGGGGCCCTGGCTACAATGGAGGCCCTGACTACTAAGGGGGCCCCTGGCTACTAAGGGGGCCCTGGCTACTATGGGGGCCCTGGCTACTAAGGGGGCCCTGGCTACTATGGGGGGCCCTGGCTACTAAGGGGGGCCCTGGCTACTAAGGGGGGCCCTGACTACTAAGGGGGCCTTGGCTACTATGGGGGCCCCTGACTACTATGGGGGCCCTGACTACTATGGAGCCCCTGACTACTATGGGGGCCCTGACTACTATGGGGGCCCTGGCTACAAAGGGGGGCCCTGGCTCCTACTGGGGGCCCTGACTACTATGGGGGGCCCTGACTACGAAGGGGGCCCCTGACTACTATGGGAGACCATGGCTACTAAGGGGGCCCTGACTACTAATGGGGGCCCTGACTACTAAGGGGGCCCCTGACTACTAGGGGGCCCCTTGACTACTAATGGGGGCCCTGGCTACTAAGGGGGGGCCCTGGCTACTATGGGGGGCCCCTGATTACTATGGGGGGCCCTGATTACTATGGGGGGCCCCTGACTACTATGGGGAGGCCTGCTACTATGGGGGCCCTGGCACTATGGGGGCCCCTGACAAACTATGGGGAGGCCGGGCGACTAGGGGGGGCCCTGACTACTAAGGGAGGCCCTGACTACTAAGGGGGCCCTGGCTACTATGGGGGGGGCCCCGGGCTACTATGGTGGGCCCCTGACTACTATGGGGGGCCCTGGCTACTATGGGGGGCCCTGATAAAATAAAGGGCCCCCTGATACATAAAGGGGGCCCTGTCTAAATAAAGGGGCCCCTGGCTACATAAAGGGGCCCTTACTACTAAAGGGGGCCCTGACTACATAAAGGGGGCCCCTGCTATAAAAGGGGGCCCTGACTAACTAAGGGAGCCTGACGACCTAAAGGGGGCCCTGACTACCAAACACAAAACCTAAAAGGGGGCCCGGGAACTACCTACACACTAGCCAACGGGGGCCCAGACTACCTCCACCCTACCTAAAGGGGGCCCTGACTTCCTACATACTAGCTAAAGGGGGGGCTGACTTCCTGCACACTAGCTAAAGGGGGCCCCCTAACTACCTGTATACTACCAAAAGAGACCCTTAACTCCCTGACACTCCCTAAAAGAGACCCCTAACTCCCTTTGTTTATACTCCCTAAAGGAGGCCTTAACTGCCTGTATACTATCTAAAAGAGACCCTTAACTGCCTTAAACTCCCTAAAAAGAGACCCCTAAACGCTGTATACTCCTGCATTATCTCCATGGGGGTTAGGTCCTTTCCCACCCTCCAACCCCCTAGGATACTAGACCTCTAAGTTATGGCTTGTTACCCGCTCTCCCCACCCCGGGGAAGATTGTAGCGAGGTGGGAATGGGTAAAAAGATGCTGGAAAATTGAGGATTCTAAGATATTTGTGTGTAATTTCTGCAGGGATGAGTTGTGTCCGGGAAACAAGTCATCATGGGCGGTTGTGGAACGGATGCAGAAGAAAAGGGAATAAGAACGACTCATGAGAGAAGAGAACGACTTCCTCAGATAGGACGTCTCTGGTGAGTTTCCCCGGATGTAAGGGGTTATGTTCTTCTATATTGGATCAGTGTTGTATTCACTGTAATGTGATGTGACCTGAGCTGGTGTCTGCCTCTATGTGTCTCTATATGGCAGTGTTGTAGGTTATTCCTGAGCTGGTGTCTGACCTCTATGTGGTCCTCTATATGGCGGTGTTGTAGGTTATATTGGCATTAGTTTTGTGCAGTGTACATTGTGTCCCTGATTGACCCTGTGATAGGAGTTACACTTCTACGTTCTTGCGGGTGTGTCTGTTAGAAGGTGGGGAGGGGCGTGACCAATGGAACCGTGGGGGGAGATATTGTATGTGGGGGAGGGGATATTGTATGTGGGTGGAGGGAGATATTGTATGGGGATTTGGAGGGGATAAATTTTATGTGGTGGAGGGGATATTGTATGTGGGGGAGGGGGATATTGTATGTGGGTGGGAGGGATATTGTATGTGGGTGGAGGGGATTTTTGTATGTTGGGGGGGAGGGGATATTGTATGGGGTGGGGGGATATTGTATGGGGGCTGGGGGGGATATTGTACGTGGTGAGGGGGTATTGTATGTGGGTGGAGGGGGATATTGTATGTGGGTGGTGGGGGGATATTGTATTGGGTGGAGGGGATATTGTATGGGGTGAGGGGATATTGTAAAGTGGGTGGAGGGGGATATTTGTATGTGGGTGGAGGGGATATGTATGTGGGTGGGGGATATGTATGTGGGGAGGGGGAATTGTATGTGGGGGAGGGGGATATATGTAATGGGTGGAGGGGATATTATGTTGGGGATGAGGGGGTATATTGTATGTGGGGGGCGGGGGATATTGTATGTGGGTGGGGTGGGGGATATTGTATGAGATGTGAGGGGGAATTTTAGCGGTGAGGGGGTATTGTATGCGGGTAGGGGGAATTTTTTATGCGGGTGGAGGGGAAAAATTTTATCGGTGGAGGGGGATAAATTTTATGTGGGTCGAGGGGATATTGTTTGTGGGTGGAGGGAGATATTTATGTGGTGGAGGGGATATTGTATTGGTGGTGGGATATGTGATTGTTGGGGGGATAGGATTACATATGATTGGGGGAATAGTATGGGTGAGGGGTTTTGTAATAAGTTGGTGGGGGAATGAAAGTTGAGGGATATGTACTGGGTGAGGTTGGATTTTTGTAATTGTGGAAGGGTGGGGATAGGTATGTGGTGGTGGCACTATCTATTGTATTGGTGAGGGATATGTTATGTGGGTTGAGGGAAAATTTATTGGTTGGGGTTTATATTGATTAAAATGTGGTGGAGGGGGAATGTATGTGGTGGATTTTTGGGTTGATATATTGATGTGGGTGAGGGGTATTGTATTGGTGGGGAAATTTATGGGTTTTTTTGAAATAATTAAAGTGGTAGGGATTGTTGTGGTAGGGGTATTATTGGGGGGGTGGAAATATGTTATTTTGGGTAGGGGAAAATTTTTGTGGTAAGTAATTTATTTGGATTATATTATTTTGGGATACTTGTATTTTGGCCAAAATTATGTGGGTAGTGGGTTTTGGTGGGGTGGCACAAACCCCCCAAATTTTTATGCAACACGTAAGTTAGCTGTGGGAAATTAATTGGGGCACTGCTATGTACACATCCCCGTCCGATGGTTTTGCCCAGGAATAGGGTTAAAATTGGGCGATTTATGTCCGTAGAGGCGGTAAATTTTTAACGACAGTAGGGATGGGCCCCCAAAATAACTCCCTGTGGGCCCAGACCCCCCGGGGGTTCGCATGGCCCAAGTATTGGGACCCAGTTGTAACTGGGCACTTGAAGGGGAATGTACTTGGGGGACAACCAAACCATATGCTGGCTCAATGGGGGGGACTACGATATCTGTCGCCTGAAGTTGGTGCGAGCAAAGCCATGGAGGGCTGTCTCATGAGTTGCCAGAGGGCCTTGATGTCCTTATATTGGGGTCCAAGGCAGGGACAAGAAGAGGTAGCTAGGGGGAGAGGTGGGCGGGGGATGTACCAAAACGACAAAAAAGGGAGAGGCCCCAGGGATTCCGAATCTAAAGAGTTATAGGGGAAAACTCTGGGCCCAGGGGGGAAGATCGACCAGTTATCATGATGAGGGGGACACAAAATTTCCGCAGGTAGGTTACCAACACCTGGTTAAACCCCCTCTACCTGCTGTTAGTTTTGAGGGTGGAAGCAGAAGAAAAATCTAGCTGAACTGCAATGACACAAGAACCCCCAAAATTTAGCAATAAATGAACTCCCTGTCAGAGACAATATCAAAGGGAGACCGTGCTAAACGGAAAACATACGAAAAAATTTGGGCCACTGGGGGGCAAGGGTAACCAGGCAGGGAAAAAAAATGAGCCATTTGGAGAAATGATCGGTCACCACTCAGGTGACCGTGTTTCCAGACGAGGGCTGGAGATCTGGCACAAAGTCCATGGCTACATGGGTCCAGGGTTTTTCCGGCAAAGGGAGAGGCTGAAGAAGGCCCGTAGGTTTGATACGGGGACCTTATTAGGGCGCAGGAGGTGCAGGCCAAAACAAAGCCCCTGATATCTTAGCGAGGGTGGGCCACCAGTAGTAGCGGAAGACCAGCTGAAGAGACCTATGGACTCCTGAATGTCCAGCTGTTCGGGAAGAATGACCTCACTTCAAGATTCTAAGCCGTAAGGCAGGATGCACATAAGTCTTCCCGGGGGGCAAGTGTTGAAGATCCACGGGAGCACCCCATGAGACCATCTGGAGGGATTATGTGCTGTGGAGGAAGACTCAAAAACCATGGTATCCAAGGAACGAAAATAGGGCGTCTGCTTTGACGTTCTTTCCGGCTGGCCGAAAGTGCAGAAAGAAGTCAAAACGGGCAAAAAGAGCGACCATCTGGCTTGCCGGGGATTCAGACTTGAGCTGACTGAAGATATAGGAGGTTTTATGGTCAGTGAAGATGTTAATAGGGTGACGAGCCCCCTCCAGCAGATGACGCCACTCCTTCAGAGCCAACTTTATAGCCAGTAACTCGCAATCACCAATGGTATAATTCTTCTCGGCTGGAGAGAAAGTCTTGGAGAAAAATCCACAAGTACGTAGTTTACCCGAGGAGGATCTCTGCAGGAGGAAAAGCGCCAGCACCCCACGAGGAACGCCACTTTTTAGAATGAATGGGCGGTTAGGGTCCGGGCGAGACAGATCCAGGGCAGACGAGAATGCAGATTTGAGACGGTTGAAGGCTTCTTGAGCTTCAGGGGGCCAGGATTTTGGATTGGCGATTTTCTTAGTTAGTGCCACCAGGGGAGCCACAAGCGTAGAGAAGTGTGGGATAAATTGTCTATAATAATTGGCGAATCCCAAAAAACGCTGAACGGCCGAAGGCCCCCTGGTTGTGGCCACTGTAACACTGCGGAGAGTTTAAAAGGATCCATCCGGAGACCCTTATCAGAGACGATGTACCCTAAGAAGGGTAAGTTGGTACGTTCAAAGAGACCCCTTCTCCGGTTTGGCAAAAAGCTGATGGGTGTGGAGTCGCCTGAGGACCTGGCGGACGTGGTGGCGATGAGTCTTGAGATCAGAGGAAAAAATTAGAATATCATCCAAGTAAACAATAACACAGACGTAGAGTAGGTCCCGGAAGATCTCGTTGCCAAAGTTCTGAAACACAGCAGGGGCGTTGCAGAGACCGAATGGCATAACCAAATACTCGAAGTGGCCATCCTGCGTATTAAATGCCGTTTTCCACTCATCGCCTTCTCGAATGCGAATTAGGTTATAAGCACCGCATAGATCCAGCTTGGAAAAGATTTTCGCGCCCACGCAGGCGGTCGGAAAAGTTCTGAGATCAAGGTCAGAGGGTAGTTTTTTTTTACCGTAATTTTATTTAAGCCCCGATAATCGATGCAGGGCCGGAGAGACCCATCTTTTTTCTCCACAAAAAAGAAGCCGGCTCCTGCTGGAGACGGGGAAACTTACGAATGAAGCCTTTCCCGGAGGTTCTCAATGATGTACTCAGACATAGCCTTAGTCTCCGGACGGAGAGTGGGTGAACCCGTCCCCAGGGAGGAGTACAGCACAGTTTTTAGACTATGGGACAATCATAAGGCGGTATGGAGGAAGAGTTTCGGCCTGTTTTTCCGAAAAGATTTCAACAAAGTCCCAGTATGGGTAGGTATGCCTGGTGGGGCTTGGGGATTTCAGGAGGCGACCTGAGGAGCAGGTTAAGCCTTCGACAGGCCACGCGAGAGACACGCGGAGCCCCAACGCATGACTTCACCTGTGCTCCAGTCCAAGGTCGGGGTATGGTCCTGCAACCATGGGAGGCCCAGAAGGATTTCAGACGAGGATCGAGGCGGACGAAAGTTGCATAGTCTCCTTGTGAAGAGCCCCAACCTGCAAGGTGAGGGGGGCAGTGCGGAAGCGGATAGCGTCCTTAAGGCATTCGCCACTGACCGACGAAACGAACATAGGTTTCTGCAACGGAATCACTGGGAGACGTACTGGTCACAAATTCGTGGCTTATGAAATTTCCTGCAGATCCAGAATCAATAAGGCGGTGGCCTGAAAGGTGCTGTCCGGTTGAAACACCAATACAAAAACGGGCATGGTCCCGATGGGGAGAAAGGCCTTTCTGACACCCAGGGTTGCCTTTTCCTACGAGCCCTAGGTGCGGAAGTTTTTCCCCGGGGGCACCCGGGCAAATCCCCAATAAAGTGTCCAGAACCGCCACAATAGAAACCAGCTGCTTCTGGCGACGCGGTGACCGTTCCCCCTGGGACAGGTGGGCTCTCTCAACCTGCATAGGTTCTTCCTCCAGAGACCATCGGAGGAGAAGAGGTGGCCGCTGGAACGTGGGAGCCAAGCGGGGTAAACGGCGTGGACGGGCGACCTAACCGTTGAAGGGGAGCTCTTGTTGCCTTTCGGCGAACCGAATATCGATTCGGGTGGTAAGTGGGTTAAGTCATCCAAACGGCTGGTAATCCCGAGCAGCGAGCTCATCCTTATTCGTCCCCGAGAGACCTTGCCAGAATGTCGCCCCCAAAGCTTCATTATTCCAGTCCAGTCCGAAGCAAGGTGCGAAACTGCACCGAATACTGGGCCGCCGTGGTGTCGCCCTGACGCAGCCGGAGCAGTGCTGCGGCGGCCGAAGAAGTACGGCCTGGTTCCTCAAAGACCGTGCGGAACCCCCGGAAGAAGGTTTGGAGGTCAGCAGTCAGCTGATCCCCTCGATCCCATATCGGCGTTTGGGCCCCAAACCCAAAGGGTTCTCCAGACAAGAGGCTGATTATTTAAGGCCACCTTGGCACGCTCTGTGGGAATTGATGCCCCAATCATCTCGAGGTGGATGGAGCACTGGCTGATGAACCCCCGGCATTTTTTGGGGTCTCCATCGTAGCGTGAGGGGAGTGCAATGCAGAGAGGGTCCGAAGCCCGGGGCAGGTAGAGCAATGGATGCCGGAGCACGGATGCAGGTGCGGTGGCGGCAGCCAGTGGAAGTAGAACGGGGCCCCAAGGTTCTGCATCATGGCCGCTAGCTGGTCAATATGTTGGCTCTGCTGGGCACTGCCGTAGTGACATCCGGGGGGTCGGGCAGAGGTACCCTGGCGGAAACCATTGGCCATTTCGTACTGTAAAAGCGGAGGGGATTGCTGGACCCACCGCAAGTGATGAATAGGTAAGCCACGGCAGGGAGCGGAGTCTAAGTAGCCCCTGGTTTTCACCAGAGCCCGCGCCCAGAGGGAGGACTTGCTGCGGCGTGAGGCTACCAGGTCGCTACCCCGACGTGACTTGTTGCGATGGCGGCCGGGTAATTTCGTGGTACAGAATCGTAATCCAGAGACATAGCGGGGACAGGCCCGGAGGTCAGGGCAGGGGGCAGAGGTTCGTGGTTTAGAGACAGGCAGACGGTCAGGGCAGGCGGCAAACAGGCAAGGTCAGGAAACGTAGCAGAACAGACTGGTACACGGATAATCACACAGGACTAGAACACTCTCAAGACTTGCTAACGCACACCAACGAACTGGCAGGAAGTGTTGGGGCGTATTCCTTAAATAGGAAACCCGCGCCCAGCAATAACCAATTACTGGGACACTGGCCCTTTAAATCCCGACCAGCCGTCGCGTGCGCGCCCTAAGCAGCGGGTACGCACGTGGCGGCTGTTGGAGACGGACCCAGGAGCGGGGACTGGTAAGTATGGGGTTTCCTGGGCAGGGAAAGAAGGACACGGGCTGCGGGCAGAGCGGCACCTGCGCTGGACCTCGTAAGCGCAGGGGACGGCCGCGGCGCCGAGCCCCGTGAAACATGTCCTGTGTTCTGACGAAACTAAAATTGAACTGTTTGGCCATAATGACCATTGTTACATTTGGAGGAAAAAAGGGGAAGGTTGGTAGCCTAAGAACACCATCCCAACTGTGAAACACGGGTGGCGGCATCATGTTGTGGAGATGTTTTGCTGCAGGAGGGACTGGTGCACTTCACAAAATAGATGGCATCATGAGGAAAGAAGATTATGTGGCAATACTGAAGCAACATCTCAAGACTTCAGCCTGGAAGTTAAAGCTTGGGTGGAAATGGGTCATCCAAATGGACAATGGCCCAAAGCATACTGCCAAACTGGTTACAAAGTGTCTTAAGGATAACCAAGTCAATGTATTGGAGGGGCCATCACAAAGCCCTGATCTCAATCCTATTGAAAATGTATGGGCAAAGCTGAAAAGGCAGGTGTGAGCAAGACGACCTACAAACATGGCTCAGTTACACCAGTTCTGTCAGGAGGAATGGGCCAAAACTCCCACCAACTATTGTGAGAAGCTTGTGGAAGGGTATCCAAAACGTTGGACCCAAGACATACAGTTTAAGGGCAATGCTACCAAATACTAATGAAATGTATGTAAACTTTGCAGAAAGTAATAAAAATGCCTTAAAAAATTATCTCTCCTCATTACTCTGCATTTGGCAAATATAAATAATTTTGGTTCCAAATTGACATAAAACGGGTAAAGTTTATTCTGATTTTATGTCAGACATTGAGAAAACCATTCATATGTGTCTTTTATATAGTGGATGGAAACTTCTGGTTTCAACTGCATAGTAGCTATATTCTTGTACATAGGTGGCAGTATTTTAGTACTTATATTGTTGTCCATGGAAGATAGTATCATAGCAGTTATGTTCCTATATGTATGGGGGCAGTAGTAGAGATGTTATATTCTAGAATGCTGTTACTCAGAAGAGGGCGACAATGTGCACAAAGAAGAAAATTTATTGTAAAGAGAATGTAAAATTTATAGAAAATGTTCTTTTAGGTCACACATAATAAAATAATATCTGTCAGTTACTGTCCTGTCATTGTAATTAATGAGTGCAGTAAATGTCATGTTATTACATTATTATAGAAATTCTAATATGCATGACACTAATGTGGCAATAAACCTGACAACCTGAATAATATCCAACCATTTTAATGAAGTGTCCCATGTTATCAATTGACTTTCCTATGCTTCTTGTATAAAGGTTTCTAGCTAGCTTTACATTGGTATGCCTTACACAGACTATACTGTTGGAAGGATATAACCCCTAACTACACAATTCCTCCAGAAACAGGGACCGGAGGTGTATCAGGCGTTTATTAACTTGGGGCAAAGATTCTGTTTGCTGCCCTTAGCCCAGTAGCTATGCATCCTGATCAAGACATTAGATGACAATAAATAAGAATTGTCACAGACCATCAATAGACATGATTTAGAGCACAGGTATCAAACTGCCGGCCCTCCAGCTGTTGGGAAACTAAATCCCCCATACATTTGATAATCTTAAAAATAGCATGATGGGAGTTGTGTTTCCCAACGCTGGAAGGCCCGGGAGTTTGACACCCCTGATTTAGAGGATCACTTCACCCAAAAAAATTTTGCAATTTACACTCAGTTTTCAAAGGGCGATAAAAGGGTATTTAAAAAATAGGTAAAATGAAAAAAGACTTTAGTAGGTATATGGAAAATACACAACATTATTAATAAGTCATAGCTTCTTCAGTTATGACAGTCCCTCTGTTTCTTTGCCATTCTTTTCTTTTTTCCTGTCATTCATGCAGATTTTGGTATTTCTGGTTGGAATAGTGGTGGGGCTTAACATTTTCTGCATTTTTGGATTTAAATGTTGGTAAGTATGTTTTCCATCTGTCCACAGCTCATGAATGTCATATGACTCCACACTGATATGCTGTTGCTCTGGTCATTGTGAGTCTCATAGAAGTTCTGGAAGTAGCTTTGATTTTATATACATGGACCAGGAAGCTCTAGGTGATATATGGTCACAATAATTATGAACTGTACACATTGCTGTGCTGAAATACATGACAAATGAATAATAAAGTTGTATTTCACAAACATCATTTGCTGTCAGTTCACCAGGTGTTATTTTTTTCCTTTGCTCTTGCTTAATGTTCTGCCTCAGAGATAACGTGACAGACAACATTTCAGTGAATGAAAAGTGGAACTGAAACCCAAAACAACAACTCAATATATTGATATATACAAAATGTTTGACAGGGTTTTGAAATAGGCTTGATTAAAAATCTCCCACTGTTTTGTGTATGCAGCTCCAATGCAGAGCTACAGTATCTCACCTAAGTGAGAACACCCCTCACACTTTTTGTTAATATTTCATGATATTTTTTCATCTGACAACACTGAAAATCTGGAACTTTGATATATTGTATAGTAGTCAATATACAGCTTACAATATCAATGTTAATTTGGTGTGCCCTCAAAATAACTCAACACAGCCATCAATGTCTAAACCACTGGCAACAAAAGTGAGTGCAACCCTAAATGAAAATAGACAAATTGTGCCCAATTTTACGTTTTCCCTCTATGGTGTGATGTAACTTGTTAGTGTTACAAGGTCTGAGGTATGAATGGGGAGTAGGTGTGTTACATTTGGTGTTATTGCCTCACCTCCCTCTACTGGTAATGAAGTTCAACATAGACCTCGGGAAAAGAACTCTCTGATGTCTGAAAAAAAGAATTGTGCACTACATAAAGATGGCCTGCCAGCGGTGGCAAACCCTATGGCATGCGTGGGGAAGAGGTAGCGGGCCTCTCTCCTGGCCCGGTCCCGGCTGGACTCGCTGGGTTCCTGACTTTACCGGACGCCGCGCCACGAGTGCTCGGTGTCGGTCACAGGTGGGCCCCTGGGGCCCCCGGGCGGGCCCTGTTTAAAACATAGCGGGAGTCGGGACCCACCCGGACCCGGGTGTGAGGGTGCGCGGCGGCCCCCCTGCGCTCGTGGGCAGGCGCATGTAGTTACACATCGCGCCCCCTTGCTGTCCTCGGCACATAAGCCTGTATAGGCAGTGCGCCGAGGAGTGACAGAAGGCGGCCCGCGTGGGTAGAGAGAAGGGTGGGAAAGAAGTAAGTTGAGTATTGTGTTTTTTTTTTATTTGTGCTCCCTTTAATTTTGGCAGGGGTGGGAGAGGGCTATTATTTGATGGTGGGGAGAGTGGCTTATACTGGCATGGTGGGGAGAGTGGCTATATACAGGCATGGTGGGGGAGCTGGGTATAACGGGCATGGTGGGGAGAGGGTTTTAAAAATGGCATGGTGGGGAGAAGGCTTTTTTCAGGCATGGTGGGGAGAGTGGCTATTACGGATGGGGGGGAGAGCTGGCTATTACTGGCATGGTGGGGAGGTGGCTATATATGGCATGGTGGGGAGAGCGGCTATTATGGCATGGTGGGGAGAGTGGCTATATCTGATGGTGGGGAGACATGGCTATATCAGGCTGGGGGGGAGAGCTGGCTACTACAGGCTGGTGGGGAGAGCTGGCATATCTGGCTGGTGGGGAGAGTGGCTATATATGGCAGTGAGGAGAGTGGCTATTACTGGCTGGTGGGGAGAGGGCTTTAATGGAATGGTGGGGGAGTGGTATATAGGGCTGGGGGGGAGAGTGGCTATATTGGATGGTGGGGAAGCTGGCTTATAAGGCGTGGGGAGGCTGGCGATTACGGGCCCGGGGGGGAGGTGGCGATATTTGGCAGTGGGGAGGGGCGGGGATTACAGGCAGGGGGGAGAGTGGTATTTTCTGGCATGGTGGGGGGGAGGGCTATATAGGGCATGGGGGGGGGGGCCCTTACGGGGCAATGGGGAGAGTGGCCATATACTGGCAGGGGGGAGAGCTGGTAATCTGGATGTGGGGTGAGTGGCTATATATGGCAGGGGGGAGGCTGGCTATAATGGCATGGGGGGAGAGTTATGTTTATCGGGATGGGGGGGAGGCTGGTATTTTGGGGCATGGTGGGGGGAGCTGGCTTTTAAAAAAGGTGGTGGGGAGAGCTGGCTATATCGGCTGGTGGGGGAGTGGCTATTACGGGGCGTGGGGGGAGCTGGCGATATACAGGAGGGGGGAAGCTGGCGATTAAAAATGGGTGGGGAGGGTGGCTATATACTGGCAGGGGGGAGAGTGGTTTTAAGGCAGGGGGAGAGCTGGCTATTATGGCATGGTGGGGAGGCGGGGTATATACTGCATGGTGGGGAGAGTGGCCTTTAAGGCAATGGGGAGGTGGTATATAGGCTGGGGGGGAGAGCTGGTAATATGGCATGCTGGGTGGTGGCATATACTGGCAGGGGGGAGAGTGGTTATCGGCAGTGGGGGGGAGCTGGATATACGGCAGTGGGGGAGTGGTATATACAGGCGGGGGGGAGCTGGGATATACAGGAGTGTGGAGGGGGCTTTACAGGCGGGGGAGAGCTGGTATTTTACGGCAGGGGGGAGAGTGGCTATTTACTGGATGGTGGGGAGGCTGGCTATTATGGCATGGGGGGAGGCGGGCCCTATACAGGAAATGGGGAGAGCTGGATTTACTGGCATGGTGGGGAGAGCTGGTATATAAGGCATGCTGGGGTGAGTGGTATTTTTGGCAGTGGGGAGAGTGGCATTAGGCAGGGGGGAGAGCTGGCTATTACAGGCAGGGGGGGAGCGGTATATAAGGCAGTGGGGAGAGTGGCGATTTTACAGGCAGTGGGGGAAGTGGCTATTACAGGCAGTGGGGAGAGCTGGCTTTATACAGGCAGTGGGGAGAGGGGCTATATATGGAGGGGGGAGAGCTGGTATATCAGGAAAATGGGGAGAGTTATCATATATGGCAGTGGGGAGTGGCTATTAAAAAAGGAGGAGAGGGCTATATATGGCATGGTGGGGGGGTGGCTATATATGGATGGGGGGGGAGAGTTATCTATATATGGCATGGTGGGGAGGGCTGGCTTTATATGGCTGGTGGGAAGAGTTATTATATATGGCTTGGTGGGGGGCGGTATATCTTATGGTGGGGGAGCTGGCTATTACTGGCTGGGGGGAGATTGGCTTATACGGATGGGGGGGAGAGTGGTATATACTAGATGGTGGGGGGGGAGTGGCTATATAGGGCAATGTTGGGGAGAGCTGACTATATAGGGCATGTTGGGGAGGTGGCATTAGGGCATTGTGGGGAGAGCTGGCTATAAAACAGGCAGTGGGGAGAGGGGCGTTATACGGGCGGGGGGGAGAGCTGGCGATATACTGGCGTGGGGGAGTGGTTTATACTGGCAGGGGGGGTGAGCTGGCATAACAGGCGGTGGGGAGCCTGACTATATACAGGCATGGTGGGGGGAGGGGCTTTTTGGGCCAGGTGGGGAGAGTGGCATTAGGGCTGGTGGGGAGAACTGGCCATATACAGGCAATGGGGAGAGCTGGCTATATACTGGCATGGTGGGGAAGGGGGCTATTCCCCTTGGTGGGTGAGCTGGTTTATACTGGCATGGTGGGGGGCTGGCATATACTGGCAGTGGGGAGAGTGGCTTATCCCGGCAGTGGGGAGAGCGGTTATATGGCAGTGGGGAGAGCTGGTTTTTCAGGAGTGGGGGAGTGGCTATTACTGGCAGGGGGGGAGAGCTGGCTATATGAGGCAGAGGGGGGTTTGGCTTTGCGGCAGTGGGGGAGTTATCTATAACTGTTGGGGGGGAGGCTGGTATATACAGGGAGTGGGGAGAGCTGGCTTATAAAGGCGTGGGAGAGCTGGCTATATACTGGGGGGGGGGGTGGCTATTACAGGCAGTGGGGGAGTTATTTTACTGGCAGTGGGGAGAGTGGTATATATGGCTGGTGGGGAGGGGTTCTTTACTGGCGGGGTGGGGGAGCTTCTGTTTTATGGTGGTGGGGGCGCATCTGTATACTGGCTGGTGGGGAGCACTTTGTAAAATGGGGTGGGGGCCTGTCTGATACGGTGGTGGGGGGCATCTGTCTGTTTACTCCCTGTGGGGAGCGCTATTGTCTGTTCCTGGTTGGGGGGCTATCTGTCGTTTATGGTGGGGGAGCGCTATCTGTCTGTATACTCCCCTGTGGGGAGTTTCTGTCTGTATACTCCCTGTGGGGACGTATATTCCCTTTTTTTGGGGAAAACTTTTTATGCCTGTGGGGAGCTGTTACTGCCTTTTGGGGAACTGTTTTACTGCCTGTGGGGCCTATAACCACCTAACTTGGGGGGACCTATGTTTTTTCCATAAGTAAGGAGTTGCTGGAAAAGGTGGGGTTCTAAGTATTTGTGTCAAAATCTGCAGGGACGAGTGTGGTCGGGAGAATCAGCATGAAGGTGTGAACCCAGAGGGAAAGAAAAGGGGAAATACAAATGATTATCGGAAAAACGTCCCGTGGCACTAATGTGCTAAAATGTAATCTTGATATGCGCGCAAGTGTAAGGGTTTTTTCAAAATGGTTGTGGGCGTATTATTCAGTCACTTTGTGGTGGTGTACGTGGGGGTATTTTCAGTCCTGTGGGGGTGTTTTGTGATCGTGGTTTGTGGGAAATTTAAACAGTCAACTGTTTGTGAGACCTGGTACATGCTTTACCCCCTTTTGGTCACTGTATAGGGAAATATGGAGGGGATGGGCTAAACGTCCGTCAATCCATGTATTAATTGTTTTGCGGCCCCCCGGCCCGTTTTTCACCTCCCGCTTCGTGCCCGCCGGGGGGCGGCGCTTTTTAGGTAATAGGTTTTTCGGGCACAGTTTCGGCACTCGGTCTCAAAAAGGTTCGCCCTTATGGCCCAGGCTATAAGAAAATTGCCCAAAAAAATCTGAAACTAAGCTGCGCATGGCGGCCAGACAATACAGCGGTTTAAAAAAGACAGATTCCCCGAACAGGCCTCTCCTGGTAAACCAAAAAAGCCGAGTGCCTAAATCGCTTATATCCAGAGATTTAATTTTCAAAAAAAGTTGTTGGGTTTTTCTGCCATCAGCGGCAGGGTTTAAAGGGGGGGTGGGTCAGTTGCGTCTCAGGACCATATGCTGCACACGCATCAGATTGGGCTGCATGTCTGTCATCCCTGAAAAGGAAGCCTTTCTAAAGTAACGCACAAAAAAAATCCACAAATGTTGAAAACCTATCCTGTGGTTGATGAGACCCCGAGAAAAAGTTTTTGGTTCAATAGTGTCAAAGGTGTGTGGCGGCAACCAGTAAAGGGTCAAAACAAATGTGTCTTGCCTACAGTCAAAAAATGGTGGGGGGAGTGTCATGGTTTGGGGCTACATAAGTGCTGCTGACTGTGGGGAGGTACAGTTCATTGAGGGAACCATGAATGGTAACATGTACTGTGACATAATGAAGCAGAGCATGATCCCCTCCCTTCTGAACCACAGGGCAGTATTCCAATACGACAATGACCCCAACCACACCTCCAAAACAACCATTGTCTTGCTAAAGAAAAAAAGGGAAAGGGGCTGTACTCTTATATCCACCAGCTCTGTGATGTCATCATAGAAGAGTAGAAGAGGATTCTGTGGGCCCCAAAATTAAGCTTAGTGAACTCCCCCCTGCCCCAAAAGAAGAGGAAATCTGGAAAATAATGGGGGCCAAAAAAATAATGACACTTTTAGCCCAATTTTTCAATTTTTTACTTAGGTGTATTTCTTTGTTGCAAGTGGTTTAGACATTGATGGCTGTGTGTTGAGTTATTTTGAGAGCACATCCAATTTACACTATTATACAAGCTGTATACTGACCACTTTACTGTCATGTCAAGAGGGTACAGTGAGCCCTAACTGGAACCCAACCTCCTGTCCCTGCCTGTCAGACCCCAACTGGGGTGCTGGGACCGTCAGGTAGTCAGAAACGTCAATCAGTCTGGGTCAGTAACAGAATGGTAATGTCAGGCCACAAATCAGAAGACCAACAGAGAAACTGGTAAACATGTCAGGGGTCAGAAACACTGTCAGGAGCAAGCTACCAAGTTAGGAAACTAGCTGAGGTTAAGAACACAAGCAGAAGTCAGGTAGACCAAGTAGCAGAAGTAAGAAACGCTGGTAAAGTACAGGCAAGCCATAACCTATCACAGGCCCAACAGACAGATCCACAGGGGTTTAAATGCAGTGCCAGGACACCACCCCGATAGCTGATTGGTGCTGCCTCCTAGCCTTACTATTGGCCCATGTGACACACCCTCTGTCTAGAGTGGCTGTATGCCTGTCACTCCAGAAGTCTCCAGCAGAACATCTCCCTGGGTGTGGACACAGGCCTGGAGAATTAACAGGTGCAGATTGTTGCCCCTTGCAGGCTGGAAGCTGACCAGGTATGTGAGTCCTAACATTTACATTGTATCTGTGTTGTCCCATGAAAAGATATTCACAAAATATGAGATACTTTTGTGAGATACTGTATGTCTCTCCATGGTTACAGACTACAAACCAGCTCGGTGTCGTCTGATCCTGTAGCCAGTCCTTGGAGTTTGTACAGTGGTAAATGTTATGTCTCTCCCCTTCAGGTAAAAGACTGTTTGTTTCACATTGGGAGACTGTTTTGATATATTGACTTCTATTGATTTGTACATATTACACAATGTGATGTATCTGTGTGAGTTGTATTGTTTTGATGTTAAATATATTAACTATGTACCTTGAGTTGGCTTGGTGCATCATCATCCTGGATTTTAATAGCTTTTAGTAAGAATTATGTGGGCTTATTTCTTTCTGATGCTAAAATTGTCTAATCTGAGGGCCAGAGGGAAGGTAATAGAAGAGTGGTCTGACGGCAAAAGACTGAGGGTGGATGGCCTGTGTAAGAAGCCTGGAAGACTTGGATTTGACTTTGTGAGAGTAATTGGCCTAGGCTTATCGATTGGTGGCATGCCATAGAGCTGAAGTCCTGGGTAGGAGATATGGAAAGTGTGAAGTGGAGTCTGTAATGACGTTGCATTTTGGGTCCACTGGAGTATAGGATGCACAGGCAGGAGGTGCCATCAAATATCAATTAATATTGAGAAGCAGACAGTGAGCTGACTCAGGAAATCATCACTTTAAAGAAGTGGGCTGAGGTACTCTGGACACAAGACGGAGCAGCTTCCGGAGCTCTTTTTGGGCCGTCGCTAAAAGGACATAAGCCGAGACTGCTTCCCACCTGGCTAACCTGCTTGGGCCAAGGAAACTTAGGTTTGGAAAGGCCTCAACCCTGGTGGGGGCTACAGCTAGGACCAGAACGTACTGTGTAAGAATAATGATGAATTTGGATCCAGCATATACACTGCAGAAAATTGATTACACTGTGGCCTGAATGGTCTAGGTCTGTGGTATAGTGTGACGGACTGGGGAATTGGAAAGGCTGATTACGAAAAGGCTCTCAAGATTAGGCTAGGTGTAGGAAAAATCCGTCTCCAGATAAAGACAAGGAGGTTGGGTTAAAAAGTCATATTGTCAATGGTGGTTAATGGGGTCACATTCTAAAGGATGTTGTGAAAGTAACATTACTCTGAGGTATTTGTAAAGTTAAAGGTTTTTTTCTATCTGGCTGTTTTACAGAAGCTACTTTTCTCCCCCGGCCTCAGCATCCCACATTTTGGGCCACATGGATGAAACTGTTTAGGTCTAAAACTCACTCTTTTGCCCATAGAAACCTATGGGCAAAACAGTGAGTTTTAGACCTAAACAGTTTCATACATGTGGCCATTTGTGTGGGCTGTGGGCGACTTTACAGCCTTGACTGACATTTTAGCTCTGCTAGTTCTTGTTGCCATCTGTGCTTATTAGAAGCACATTTGTGATGGAAGGGTTGGGAAAAATAATGACACTGTGCAAAGCAGGATGTCTGGCAATACATGTGAGCTAACAGAGCTGTATTTGTCATGAATGGAAGCTTCTAGTTACAGAGACAAACTTACAGGCTCATAAGTCACACTGTGAGCTGTTAAGTGACACTGTTATCTTTTAAGTAAATACATAGATATAAGCTCTGCAGAAAATGCATTTATGGGGTGCTGATGATTGCTATGGCAGCCAAATAATGGCTTGAGTATGCCATGCATGAAGCCTATTAAGCTCTTCCAGAGACAGGGTCCAATAGGTTGCCTGTAATAGATACAATACATAGCAATACAGTAGTTACAGTTATTAACACATGTATTAAAATGAAGTTAAACGCACAGATGTAAATAACATAGTGCAATCATAAATCCATATTTTCCAACTTTCCTGAAACTTCTGGAAGACTGCTGCAAAGAAGAGAGATCTCTTTGACTCTCGGTAGAGCCAGAAAGTCTCCAACAGCCGGCTAAATGGCTTTCAGCTGCTCTTTATTTAGTGGTAACACCATAGTAAAGTGTCATGAGAGGGAATATACTTGCCATATATCCTTTTGGAGTCTGCTATGACAGACAAGTCTAGTGGCAATAGTTATTACAAACAACAGTGAACACATCTACATAAGCAGATAGTAATTTTGGGAAGAGCTGTAAGTGTAAAGAGTGGTAAGGCCTACTGTTTGGAAACTCTTCTTGGAGATATATATGTATTTGAAATTAATGCACTTAGCAGTTTCATCACATTTTTGATTCAAATCACAGCACAAGCCATGATTAAAATTGACAAGGAAGTGCCGGACCGGGCGCAGCTAGGGAAAGGCGCAGCATAACTGCGCACGCAGGAGCGAGCGCGTCATGACGGGGCGAGGGGCGGAGCTTAAGTGGCAGTTACTGAGTGCTGCAAGCCCGCGAAAGTCAGTTGGGCTGGCGCTGACAAACAGTGAATAGGCCCGTGGTCCTGAGTGGCTGCAAAGCCAAGTAAACAGCCTGCTGGGGGGACAGTCACCTCTGAATGCTGAAGTAGCAAGGTCTGTGAGCGAGCGGCGAGTGCAGGATACTGAGGCAGGCATAGTGAGGAGTGGAAGGCGAGCTAGGCCGCCACAACGGCTTAGCCCTGAAATGCACCAACAGGCCCGTCGCAGCCGTAGGAGCCCCTCACGGGACCCTCCGGCTCGGGGGGGTCGCAGAAGGGCCAGCACGCATCCCTCCCGGGCCGTGAGGAATCCAGGCAGGCGCGCGGGCTCCGCGGGGTACAGCAGACAGCAGCAGGGTGGTGGCGTGCGGTCTGTGGTGGTAGCCCCTAGCAACAGTGCGGCGGCTAGTACGGCAGTCCTGTCTGATGATGCTCCAATCGGAGGAGCTGCCAGGAAACAGGACGTCGGGAGCGGTTCTATCAGGCAGTCGACCCACGGGGAGACAGCTGGGCACGGGCAGCAGTCTGTTGGCTCATTTGGCCCACCTCCTGTTTCTGGCGCGCAGCATACGGTCGGTCGGAGTTTGGCGAGGGATTCACAGGCGTCACCAGTTGGGTGGATGCTTACCGGAATTCCAGAAGAATCTCATCGGGCGGGGGCTTCGCTGCAAGAGGAGAGATCGGCAGTGACGGATGTCAACGCGGGGGTCGGGAGACGCCTCTCAGTCAGTCATCAGGATTCCAGCACTACGGCTGGTGGGTTCACAGCCCCCGCGCAGCCAGGTGAGTACGTGTCGTCTATGTCTCCTTGGTTGTCTAGTGGTGGGTTTTTTGGGGGAATTAGGGAAGGATCGGGTGAGGTGCCAAGGACAGCCGGCGGTCCTTTAGTTGATGTGTCTGAGGTTAGAAGTTTGATGGGCTCGGTTAAGGATTTATTGGTTCGATTGGGCAGTGGGGGGACGGCAGCAGCATCCCCGCTGGACGCTTGGGGGCAGTTGTCGCAGACAGTTGGTAGTACAGTTGGGATGACGTTACCGTCTCAGGGTGAAAGGTTATCGGGTGTGGGGGAAGGGGGGGCCGCTGAGCCGGCTAAGGAACGTGATGTCGACGAGGTGCGTTTAGATGATAGAGCAAAAGGGGAGGTATATGTTTGCTTTGAGGGGCCTTTGGGGGCCCATCTTAAGCAAGAGGTGAAAGAAAAGATATGGAGAGATGAATATGTAGAAATATTTTCGCTGCTCCCCCTTGAAAAATTCAATTTAGATAAATTTAAAAAGGATGAGAAAAAGAAGGAAGATGAGGAAAAGCGGCGGTGGCGGCTTATTCCTCAAACATTTTCTAACTGGCTACAGGCTTTTGCTATTTTGGCTAGTGTAGTGGGAGAGAAAGCGCATGAGAATTGCTCAGCGCTGTTCGGTTATATGGATGCCATAGGAGAAGCTCATAGGGTCTATGGGGGAATGGCCTGGTTAAGGTATGACGAACAATTTCGTCAGCGAAAGGCGATGCGGTCCAGCATCCGCTGGGATCACAAAGATATTGGCTTGTGGTTACGGGTCATGACACCGACGAGGTTTGGGTCCCCCTTTTCAGGGCTGGCCGGTGCGTCCGGCCATAGCTCAAACTCAAGCGGTTTCAGTGGTTCAGGTTCAGCAGGAGGACAAAAGGGCGTGTGCTGGCAGTTTAACGACAGCCAGTGCAAATACGGAGCAAATTGTCGCTTTCGGCACATCTGCTCCTTCTGCAATGAATCTTCTCATGGGGCAGCCAGATGTCTTAAAAAGGGGAGAAATAAAGGTTCAGCAGCAAATAGCCAAGGGGGTGACTCCAGTAAGACTGGAAAAGATGGAACCGTATCTAAATAGGTTCGAGGATGCGGAAGGTGCGCGTTTATTACATGATGGTTTTTTAAACGGTTTTCGGATTCCAGCCCCGTTACATTGTGTTCCTCTGAATAAGAGGAATTTAAAATCAGCTTATGATCATCCCTCGGTGGTTAGCGAAAAATTGTTTAAAGAAGTGGCATTGGGTAGGATGGCTGGCCCATACAGTTCTCCACCGTTAACGGATCTGATAATTTCGCAGCTAGGGATTGTACCCAAGAAAGAGCAGAATAAGTTTAGACTTATTCACCACCTTTCATTTCCAAAAGGATTGTCGGTCAATGACGGTATACCACAGGACATGTATTCGGTGGTGTTTACGTCATTTGATGCAGCTTTGTGATTGGTGCGCTTATATGGGCAGGGGTCATTAATGGCAAAGACTGATATTGAATCAGCCTTCCGTTTGCTCCCAGTGCACCCTGACAGTTTACGTTTGTTGGGTTGTTATTGGAATGAACAATATTTCGTTGATCGTTGCCTCCCTATGGGTTGTTCTGTTTCTTGTGCCTATTTTGAGGCTTTTAGCACATTTTTGGAGTGAGTGGTTCGGGATGTGTCAGGATTGTCTTCAGTGATTCATTATTTAGATGATTTCTTTTGTGTAGGTCCAGCTGATTCTTCAGTTTGTTTGTCATTATTGAAAGCAATTGAGTGGATTTTTGGGCATTTTGGAGTCCCATTGGCACCTGACAAAACTGTCGGTCCATCAACTTGCATTACTTTCTTAGGAATTTGCATTGATTCCGAAAAGATGGAGTGTAGGTTACCGGAGGATAAATTGAAATCATTGAAAGATCTAGTTAGGCGCTCTTATCGGCTACGGAAGATTTCTCTGAGGGATTTGCAGTCTCTTTTGGGAAAACTGAACTTTGCCTGTCGGGTTATACCGATGGGCCGGGTTTTTTGTCGGCGTTTGGCAAGCGCAACATCAGGTATAAAAGCACCTCACCACTTCGTGCGGTTGAATAGCGAACCTCGGGATGATTTAAGGGTGTGGAATGATTTCCTGTCTCAGTATAATGGGCGATCCATTATTTTGGACAATGCAAGGTCCAACGAAGAAATTGAAATTTTCACGGATGCAGCGGGCGGATTAGGATTTGGTGCTTATTGTCAAGGTCGTTGGTGGGAGGGTCCTTGGCTGGGGTAGTTGAAAAATTGGTATCGAATCTGGTGTTACTAGAATTGTTTCCAATAGTGGTTGCAGTGGAACTTTTGGGGGGGATCGGTTTCGGGATACCAAAGTTCGTTTTCATTGTGATAATCTGGGAGTGGTTCAAGTAATTAATAGTCTGTCCGCTTCTTCTCCTCCTGTGGTTCGTTTATTGCGGCACTTTGTTTTGAAGTGCTTGGCCTTGAATGCATATGTGGTGGCGGAGCATGTACCAGGCGTTGACAATTCCATAGCTGATTCCCTTTCTCGTTTTCAGTGGGAGCGGTTCCGCACCTTGGCTCCAGGGGCAGCGGACAAGGGCGAAGAATGTCCTCATCAACTTTGGAGTGTGGTCTGCGGGAAGCAGGGCATTTGATTAGGGACTCCTTGGCGGATGGCACTCGGGCGGCTTATGATGCAGCGTGGCAGTTGTGGGTTGACTGGTTAGGGAGTTTAGGTGACGTCGTTTCATATGATGATAGGGTGCTGGTTAGCCTGGGCAGAAAGGGAGGGCTGGTGGTCTGTGTCTCGGGTTTCTCGTTTCTTCGCGGGGGTTGCTTTTGGTTTTAAACTTCGTCATTTTGTGACTTTGTGATAATTTTGTGATTTGTCGTTCTAATTTTGAGGTCCGTTTATTCAGT
The DNA here is from genome assembly GCA_025379985.1 of Phyllomedusa bahiana. NCBI lineage: Eukaryota > Metazoa > Chordata > Amphibia > Anura > Hylidae > Phyllomedusa > Phyllomedusa bahiana. Next base: position 27,474 of record JAODAL010017669.1, read on the forward strand.
TTGTCTTTTTCGCTGGCATTCTTTGGTGCCCTGCGAATTGGAGAATTAGTATCACCGAGCCGGTCTAGGGCTGGTGGTTTGTTTATTTATTGATTTGAAGGTGCAGGATAGGACACTGGAATTTGTTATTCGGCGTTCAAAAACGGATCGGTATGGAAAAGGGCGTAGAGTTGTGCTAGGACGGGTTGCTGGGGCATTGTCTTGTCCGGTTAAGTGTGTGCAAGCATTTTTGGAGCTTAGGGGCTTAGCTCAAGGTCCTTTGTTGTGTCATGAGAATGGGTCGTTTTTGTCGCGATTCCAGTTTACGGCTGTGTTCCGGCATTGCTTGTCGAATCTTGGTTTGAATCCTACCAATTTTGCTCCCCATTCGTTTCGTATAGGGGCCGCAACAGAGGCAGCGGTTGGGGGCTTGAGTGCGGATTTGGTTCGTAAGATTGGCAGATGGGAATCTGATAGATTCCGCTTGTACGTTCGTCCACATTTGATTAGGAGGTTTAAGATCGTATGTTTACCTTTTTGTTGTCTTTCTTTTGTTATGCGTTGTCCCCCCCCCCACCCTCTCCCCTCCGCCCTCATCCTTTTTGTTTTCAGTTTTAGATCGGAACTCATGCCTGGTTTGGATTCTTGGCCATTCATTCGTCCACTGGGGTGCCAGGAGAGCAGACGTGAGACCAGACGGACAACATCTGGGTTTTCCTTGAGAACAGGCGGTCATCCGGTGGATTGGCAGTAGAGGCATGTGGTCCGGTGTGGTATCTGAGTTTTTCAGAGGGGTAGGGCTTGATAGACCTCCAAATATTCTAGTTATTCATGCGCGTGGCAATGATTTGGGCTTACGTACTGCTCGGGAATTGCTGCGTGATATAAAAGCTGATCTTTTGAGATTATGGGTCACGTATCCAGGTTTGTTGGTGATATGGTCAGACATGGTGTATCGACATTATTGGAGAGGAGCGAGATCAGTGGAGCAGCTGAATAGAGCTCGGGTAAAAGTTAATAGGGCAGTTGGAGCATTTGTGGCCCGTAATGGGGGTCTTTTTGTGCGGCACTTGGAGTTAGAATCCGGGGAAGGTAATTTCTGGCCAAATGACGGAGTGCATTTGAATGCTGTTGGTATTGACCTATGGTCGCTGGGCCTACAGGAAGGCATAGAGAGAGGTTTGGGGCTTGTTGGGGATTCGCATACATGAGGTTTCATGTCATGCTCTCGGTGGCGGTAGGGGTCCTTGGAGTTGGTGGTACAAATTGGTGTGGGGGAGTCATAAGGAGGTTGATTCCCTCGGTTTTATAAAGTTGGTTCAAGTCTGGTCTGGCGAAAGTGGAGGGCTCCTGCAGGGTAAAAAGTCCCTCAGAGCCGGTAATCGGTGGTGCCATTGATTTGGCTTTGGTGCCCCCGAGCCAGTTGGTGCGGCTGGGGGTAATGGTTCGTTATCTTTTAACAATTGGGTCGTCAGATCTTTTTAGCTTCAAGGACCCCTGCCCCAGTAATAAGATTTACATGGATGATTTTATGAATAAATTGTTGTACATTGTTGATTATGTTTATGTTTATATGTTAATAAAATGGCTGCTGTGGCCAATTAAATCCAACCTGTTGTCTGTTGTTATTAAAAGGGGGTATAAGGTGGAGGGTTGGATTATTAGTCAAAATGTGTGTGGGGTTTTTTATGTTGGGACAGCAGTCGGTATTAGTTAAAAAGCATCGATAAAGGGTAAGTAGTTAACAAAGCGCGGTCTCTGCGATGCGCTATGGTCATGTAAAAATTACTATCGCACCTGTTAAAGCACCTTCACAGATAATGTCCTGTTACTGTTGAAGTACCTGCATAGATAAGGTCACATGACCTTATGTGTACATGTAGCTGCACAGATAGGATCATAAGAGGGGTGAACTGTACATTCTCTCTTGCCAAGACCATATATTTTATATGAATTTCCCTTAAATGGAAAATCTGCGTATCTGAAAGTCTGCTTAGTTACATCTTTATTTATTTCCATTTTGCATTAATGTTTATGTGACTGTATATAGTGGTCCAGATGTATGAAAAGTGTTGCTGTGAGAAGTGTCTTAGTAGTGCTGCACGCCAAATTTGAGCTCATGTTTATGTTTGAAATTATCTCACAGCACTTTATAAATGTATCACGTCGGAAGACAAACTGCCGTGCACCATAAAAGTGTCTTAGCCTCGCCAATTTGAAAATGACATGAATAACAACGCATGAGCTGCGACACTTTTTGCCATGAGAGCTACATAAATGTGTTGCAACTGTAAGGGTCCACTCACATCTGGACGCCCTCCTGGGCCGTCCTGGGGGTATTTCGCTCTGGGATCGCCGTTCTGGTTAAATGGTGGTCACCTCCATAGATTGCACTCCGACACAGGCTTTTGTTTAAGACTGGTTTCAACCAGCTTTAATAGGCAGGATACAAGAAAACAAACACATGAAACTCCTCAGCTGTCTGGCCACTGACTATACATGTATATAGACCCTCTCTATATGCGATCTGGACCTAATGTCCAGCACCAGAAAAACACAATAGTACAGCCACCAACTGTACAGGCTTACCTCAAGCCTGGGGGGTAAGAGCCTCTTCCTTGGCTCAGTGTTGTTCCAATCTTCAGGCAGCAACCCCCACCCCACCCCGATCACCTATAGTAGGAGGTCTTTTATAGGCCTCCAGGGACGTATCAAAACCTGTGCCTGGAATGTGGGGACAGCCACCCACCCGACACTATAGCTGTCCCGAAAGAGCCACCCCGTACATAGCTGCCTTGCAGCTATTCTAGCCACTACTGTAAGTGCCAGTAATATATAATTACTGACACAATATAGGTGGCTTTTTCCCACCGAGACCAGGCCCTCGGTGGCGCATCTGCAGCGGGTCTCCGGCTGCACACCCTCCAGTGGCAGAAACCTGCGACTACCAGTGGTCGCTCTGCCACACAATGTATGAATTGGCATACACATGCCCCCTGAGGAGTGGCACAGACAGAAGCATCTGTCTTGTCAGATGGATGTTCTTTTTTGCGCAAATGCTTTAGGAATATGTCAGATGTGGTTCACGCCATTATCCCTGTTGTAACCTACCTCAGAAAACTAGCACAGCTACTTTCATGCATCTGGGGCATAGTGTATTGTGTGTGTATATGTTTACTTTTGCACTACAGTTTATTTGGATGGTGGATTGCACTGTTCTGCAACACAGCCATGTCGGAATGATGTCACTGGTTGCAGGATGATGGACTTTTTATGTCTTAGACACAGGGGGATGTGCAGATATTGATATATGCCCTGGAAGAGCCTTCAGTTGGATAAAGGATGCGCTACATTATAGGGAGGGGCAGCTAGGAGGAAAAAAACAGAGTGGGGAGTGTGGGGATGATCTGTGAGATGTCAGACAGAATGCTGCTGGCCTGTGTAAAGGAAAGTAGGAACTTGGCCTGATCCCATGGAAAGTAGGCTTGTTTCCCTCCCTGGGAAAAAGGATGGTTGAAAGCTGTGGAAGTAGTGGTCGACTGAGACAGCTGACCCACGAGAGACACCACATGATTATGAGGAATGTGTGAGGGAGGAGACACTGAGCTTACGGAGTTACTGATATCACAAGGCATTATGGGAAAGGAGCTGGGAAGCTCACTGCGCCCTCTATTGCTTTTAACAAATCCTCAATTTACTTCTGATTCACTGAATCTTTGAGAAGCAAAAAGGAATATTAGTCAAGCCAATATCACTCATCTACATACGCCGTTTTGGGGTTTTGCCCCTCATCAGTGTAGAGCAGAGCTATACTGGCTTGACTGGGTGGGAGGCAATGAGTGGCTGAGAGAAGGGGAACATCTCGGAGTTACTGATAGTAAACTAGGGCTAGGAGAGTCTGGCTGAGGAATATGGTGGCTTACAATGTTCTGCGTGCCTCGATGAAAGCGAGGTAGGCTACCAGGTGTGGGGGTTTGCTAGGAAGATGGAGAGTAAAGTAGTAGAAAGCACTAGAGGATGAGTGGTGGTGTGCTCAAAGTTGCAGAGGTCGTTGTCAGGTCCACTCTGGAAGCTGATGAAATTCTTATCCTAGTGATCCGATATGAAGCTGCAGTAAGGTTTGGTTTTCTTGTAGAGCCGTGCTGTGGTCTAGTTACGAACAATTTAAAAACCAATATTTGAACATTCAAACCTCACCCCAATACAACCAAGGAACAACCCTAAAATGTTTACATGTAAGCAGGGTTTACGTAAATCCTGCCCCTTTTAAATTTCAGTTCCTGGGATTGTTCCATTAGGACTGTTGGCAACTAAGTTAGAGAAAGTAGAGCCTGAAGTGTGGCCTTGTCAAGTCAGACATGACAGTGGGGCTGAGCCCGTTGGACAGTAGGGGGGTAAGAGTCTAGAGACCTGGAAGTTGGTATTGTTGTTCTGTTAATGAGACATAGCCTACTGGACAATGCCTACTGGAAGATATATTCACTATAGGCAGAGTCTGTGGAGAAAGTGTAGAGAAAATATATGTCAGATGGATGGTGGAAAGTGTGAAACTGATGTGGATCTGTGTCGAGCGGCACATTTTTGGGGGGGAGGCTCCTGTTAAGAGAACTGGGAATTATTGAATATATTTATTCACACACACCTATAGTGTATGTCTGTAATGTGTATGCCTTATGTTACATGAGACTGGCTTGTGTGGCAGGCATCGTGGTACTTATACTTCTACAGCTGTTGCAGTGGAACTACAAGTACCAGCATACTATACTACATATGCTTTAAGTTTTGATGGCTACCTAGTGTGGTATGCTGGTACTTGTAGTTCCACAGCAACAGCTGTAGAACTATAAGTACCAGCATGCCTGCCACACGGGCCAGTCTCATGCAACATAATTCATATACATTACAGACACACACTATAGGTGTGTGTGAATATATATTCAACCCCTGTAGCTACGCCACTGGGACTCCATGAGCTGCTGAGTTTGATGGGCCAGGAGAACCGGGAGATGACGTCATGTAACTGTCCTGTAATCACTTATATGTCTGCAGAGCCTATGTACATTGCTATCTACCACTATATGGGCAACGTATGGCAGTAATATACAGTCTGCAGAGCCTGTGTTCTATATAGTCTTAGTGTAATGGTCTATATTCAGTAACAGTTCGATGGTATTATTCAAACTGTTTATGGTGGTGATATGTGGTCATGATGTGGCGTATTATGTGGTCTTTGTGTATTGTTGTTATTAGTATTATTGGTCTTGATATACTGGTTTATACCATACATGCCAACTTTTGAAAGTAAAAAAGCAGGAGATTTGAAGGCGGCGTGGGCGCGCCAAAAATTTGCATATCCACGTCCATCTTGCATGTAAGCCACGCCCCCTTCAAAAAAGCCACACCCTACTCCACCTAACTGTGTAATGGCTCTGGAAGAAAGCTAAATTAGGGTTTTGGCGTCACCCAGCTTCCCTGGACTGTTGGATGGTCTATTCAGCATCCAGGAGAGCTGGGAGATACCGCCAAACTGTGCCCCAATAGGTAGGTATCTCGGTGGCCTATTTGAACCCTGTAACCAGGTAGTAGCCTCCTGTAGCCAGGTTAATGCCCCTTCTAGCCAGGTAGCTGTCCCCAATAGCCAAATAGTGCCCCTTACAGCTAGGTAGTGCCCCTTACAGCCAGGTAGTGCCCCTTACATCCAGGTAGTGCCTCCATTAGCCAGGTAGTGCCTCCATTAGCCAGGTAGTGCCCCCAATAGCCAGGTAGTGTCCCCAATAGCCAGGTAGTGCCCCCAATAGCCACTTAGATGCTCCTTACAGCCAGGTAGTTCCCCCAATAGCTAGGCAGATGCCCCCTTTATCCAGGTAGATGTCCCCATGAGCCATGCAGATGCCCCCATGAGCCAGGCAGATGCCACCTTTATCCAGGTAGATGCCCCCATGAGCCACGCAGATGCCCCCTTTATCCAGGTAGATGCCCCCATGCCAAGCAGATGCCCCCATGAGCCAGCCAGATGCCCCCTTTATCCAGGCAGATGCCCCCATGAGCCAGGCAGATGCCCCCATGCCAGGCAGATGCCCCCTTTATCCAGGTAGATGCCCCCATTCCAGTCAGATGCCCCCATGAGCCAGGCAGATGCCCCCATGAGCCAGGCAGATGCCCCCTTTATCCAGGTAGATGCCCCATGCCAGTCAGATGCCCCCATGAGCCAGGCAGATGCCCCCTTTATCCAGGCAGATGCCCCCATGAGCCAGGCAGATGCCACCTTTATCCAGGTAGATGCCCCCATGCCAGGCAGAGGGCCCCTTTATCTAGGCAGATGCCCCCATGACAGGCAGATGCCCCCATGAGCCAGGCAGATGCCCCCTTTATCCAGGTAGATGCCCCCATGCCAAGCAGATGCCCACATGAGCCAGGCAGATGCCCCCTTTATCCAGGCAGATGCCCCCATGTGCCAGGCAGATGCCCCATGAGCCAGGCAGATGCCCCTTTATCCAGGTAGATGCCCCCTTTATCCAGGTAGATGCCCCCATGCCAGGCAGATGCCCCCATGAGCCAGGCAGATGCCCCCTTTATCCAGGCAGATACCCCCTTTATCCAGGCAGATGCCCCCACGAGCCAGGCAGATGCCCCCTTTATCCAGGTAGATTCCCCCATGCCAGGCAGATGCCCTCATGAGCCAGGCAGATGCCCCCTTTATCCAGGTAGATTCCCCCATGCCAGGCAGATGCCCCCATGAGCCAGGCCGAGGCCCCCATGAGCCAGGCAGATGACCCGTTTAGCCAGGTAGATGCGCCATGCCAGCAAATCCAATGAGCAGGCAGATGCCCCCTTTATCAGGCAGATCCCCCATGAGCCAGGCAGATGCCCCCTTTATCCAGGCAGATGCCCCCATGAGCCAGGCAGATGCCCCCATGAGCCAGGCAGATGCCCCCATGAGCCAGGCAGATGGCCTCTCTGAGCCAGGCAGTAACCCTATAGCTAGTAACAATAAAATAATAAAACCTACTTCACACTCCTCCCCTCACATGCACTCAGTCACTGCACACACACCCCTCCCCTCACCGGCAATCAGCCACCCTCCTCCCCACACACACAGCCATCCCTGCACTCACCTGTCCTGCTGGCATCCTAGTTCTTCAAACTCGGGGAAAGGGGGCAGAGCTTTGCGGGTCCCACTAAGCCCCACCCCTTTTCCCCGCAATGCTCTCGCAGCTTTCTCTGAAGCTAGGAGAGCATTGTCGGCGGCGGCACAGGACAGAGGCTGTAGGGCAGCGCCAAGAGACGCTGCCCGATGCCTCTGTACACAGATAACCTCCAGCTTCTCTAAAGAGGCGGGAGGTTAAGCCACCTAAGTGGAAGGGCGGGACATGGCCCCCATTAGCGGGAGTGACCCGCCAAAACCGGGAGGGTTGGCAACTATGGTTTATACTGGTCGGTAACAGTATGGTAGTAATAGTCAGTATACATGGCCTTTATTTGAAATGTTATCTATATTCTGTGGGTGTCAGTTCGAACTGTTCAACGTAAACCCATAAAACAAAAGGCACAATTGAATTTTTTCCTGCTTACCCCATAACCTTTTTTGGGGGGCAAGAAGGAACACTTTGTCCAATAGAAGACAATTAATTTCTAATAAAGTTATACAGCCAATTTCTTTTAATAGAAATAATTTGCTACAGTGCGCTACACCGCAGACATCCGTCACATCAAGTTGGGAACCTGTTGTTGAAAAGTATTGGTCAACAGATGGTGTCTGGGAGTAGTGGGGACCCAAGCTGAAGATTTGCACCTGGGCCCATGAGTCTTTAGCTATGCCCCTGTGGAGTCCCTACCATGAGCCCAACCTAAACTTCATTATTGGCAATGCTTGAACTCAATGTGGGGTCAGAAAACCATCCCATAGTGTGTTTAAAGCTTTATGCTTTTGTAGCAGGATCTGATTCATTTGTCATCTTGCACCTTCTATAAACCAACCTTAGGCTATGTTCACACGACTTATTCATGGCGTAATTGCGGGACGGATTTCGCCCGCAATTACGCCGTGTGCTCGGCAGCGGGGGGGGCAGATGCTCGCCAGCCCCATAGACATTCATTATCCACGTGAATTATTGACATGTCGAAATACGGCGAGCGGGGAGAGGAGATGGAATCCATAGTTCTCTGAGAACTGTGGATTACCATAATGACTGGGACGGATTTCACCCATAATTCGCTCAGTACGGCGGGAATTACGGGCTGAAATCTGTCCCAAAATAATCCGTGTGAACATTGCCTTAGTCTTATCGCAAATAAGCAGGCTGTAAATGAATCATAATGAACAGAGCTTCTAACATTTTTGATGTGACACTGTTAAGAAATGTTACATAACAGATTATTATTTAATATTCATTTATGTCTCAATAAAACATTATTTTGTTTCTTTAACTACAGTCGTCACAATGATATGACTCAGACTGCAGAAATGAGCACTTATTGTAAGACAAAACAATCAGAGAGGCCCTCAGAAAAGTCTTAGATAAAGGTGGTGATAAGATGTATATTTTTAGTGTGTCTATTCTGGAGTGTAATATACTGAATCACTCACTTCATGCATCTTGTGTATATATTAGATGACTACCGCTTCCCTGGTAATGAACATTCATCCTTATAATGCCTGTTAAAGGAGAATGACAAAGTCATTAGCACAACTGCCTTGTAACAAGAGAGTATCAAACACTTGAATCTAAGTGCAATTTATGCATGGAATTCAGATGGGTTTCAGGTACTTTAGTTATTTTCACATTGACATCATAGTACATCGAGGTCCTAATGTAGTTTGGGCACCACAATGTACTTTTGTATCAAGGTGATTGCAGGGACACTGCTACTCTGCCCAAGTGATTTCTGGCAGAAGGATGTTTATATTACATCAGAACTTCAACCATAGGGATTGAGTGTAATGCAGTATGCAGGACTACCATGAGTAATTTTAGGGCTCCATACAACCAAATCATATAGGCCCTCTAGTTTCTATTTTGCATCATATCAGCAGGCTTCCCTTTTTTTTTTTTTTTACCACCAATACTACCTTGATGGCACCCCTGGCGATATGCATGAGGACTGTCTGGTAAGGAATCACAATAGCTTACTGAAAACCAAATTGAAAAGCAAAGATACAAACCATATTTTAAAATGGATGCTAAGGGTATGTTCACACGGCATGTTGAGTCCATGTGAACATACATTTTTAGATGCATGTTTGGATCCATCTTTTGGACAGAACCAAACACGCATCTAATAAATAGCAATGTGATTTCATTGCTTTTACTTTGAAACACGCATCGGCGTTCACACGAGTGATCGCCAATACGTGTCTCATTGCATCTTTCGGATCCGTTCCAAGAACTGACATGTCAATTCTTGATCCGAAAGACGCAGCAGGAGCCCTATAATAATCTATAGGGTGCAATCCTGCTGCATCCGATTTGCGTTGGATCCGTTTAGGATCCGATCACGACTGCATTTTTGGATGCGATTTTTGGATCCAAAATGTGATCCAAAACACTATATGAACATCCCCTAAAAACTAAGACTGGTCCATATAGAAGTTTCTTTTCCCTTTTTTTATTTAGCTCTAGAACATACTGTATATTACAAGCTAATCAAGGTCAATGTTCTGTTGTTATTGTTGTATTTTAACGTTACTATGCCTTTTTTGCTTTATTTAATCTAAATTTCATTATTCTGAATGGCAATCTCTCTTAGGCTATGTCTACTCAGTAATGTGAAAATGCCATCCAAAATCCAACGCCATTTTCACATCGCTGGACCGCATCGCCAATTTTGTGCAGTTTTTGTGGAAAAAACCCTTCAGGATTTCAGATTCCTAGTGGTCCAGTACATTGGGGCTACAGGAATCTGGTGGCGGTCTGGCAGAATATACAACATGTTCTATATTATGGCGGAAAGGTTTTAGGTTTAGAAAACCCTCAGTAATAAATCTGTGCTGTGTCGTCTACAGCACAGATTTTCTATCGAGGGCTACTCAGATCTGAATATGGTCAGATTTTCGGCAGATTCAAAATAATGAATCCACTGAAAAACCAACCAAAATCCAGTGCTTTGTAGACATTGCCTTACAGGATATGCTAGGCTATACTCAGGCTGCACTTAACTTGTCTGTCTAGCTGGTAGTGTCTGGTTAAAAAGAGGATGAAATAGCAGAGTAGACTATGCTATTATTTCCAACAGAAAAAAAAAGTTTAAATAAAATGGATTCAATACAAACTGTGAGCGACAGATGCCAAAGTACAGCATTTGTCATCTTTTCTCATAGGTGGACAGTTATCTGGGCATTTTCAGAGACAGGGAAGGAGGGATGTCCTTCCTCTGCTCTTTCTGAGCTTGGTGGAACTGCTGAAACCCATTAGACACAAATAAAATGTAGAATAGAAGAACCCTGATTGGCAGAGTCAAAGTGGGTTGCCTGGAGCCCATCAGTGGAGCTGATTTTTGGGGCCCACTAGTGGAGTTCTTGGGGTCCATCCTACAGCTACTGTAAATTACTACACATACTGCACATAGTTACATAGTTAGTACGGTTGAAAAAAGACACGTGTCCATCAAGTTCAACCAAGGTTGGGGAAAAAGTGGGTGAAGGGAGGGAGACAAGGATTTCAAGCCCAGCCTCCACACTGGTTAATGCCCTGGAACCCACAAAGCAAGAACCAATCTGCTCCAGTGGAGACCCCAGCTCTGACCCCAGAGCGTCCACCAGCCAGGATCCAGAATTTTACATGGCTACATGCGCATTAATATTCTTTGGTTTCAGGTAGATATCTAAGCCTTTCTTGAAACTCCCAACTGTTACTGCTGTAACCAACTCCTCAGGCAGGCTATTCCACAGATTTACAGTTCTTACAGTGAAGAACGCTTTTCTCCTCTGGAAATTGAATCCTTTTCTTTTTAGCCGAAGGGAATTTCCATTTGTCTTTTGAGGGGGCTTTACATGAAATAATTTTTCCCCATACGTTTTGTAGGGACCATTTATATATTTATATAAATTAATCATGTCTCCCCATAGTCGTCTTTTCTTAAGACGAAATGAGTTCAATTCTACTAACCTCTCCTCATAACTAAGATGCTCAATTCCCCTTATAAGTTTGGTTACTCGTCTTTGCACACTCTCTAGCTCCAAAACATGATTCTTGCATTCTTGCCTCTTCCTTTTTACCTATCTTTCTTTGCCTTTCTGCCTTAGAAGCAGCTCTAGGCTTGCTATGCCCTGTGGCCCACCAGGGTTTTCCCTTGGTCTCCTACGACTCAGTTTGCGCCTGCTAATTGGCTTCCCTGTCCATATATGGACAGATACATCATCAGATTCTGAGTGTTTGGTGGCTGTCACCAACACTACAAGGTCAACATATCTGACCAAAGGCATAACTAGAATTTATATGACCCCATAACAAGATAAGATGAGCCCTCACCACCTAGTGACAGGAAACTGAAGCATTAGCGTAAGTAGCAATAATTAGAGAGAACTAGTTGCTATTCCTGATATGTTAATTTTAGTAACTACTTGGGTTTCCCACGAAACAAAAATTCTGGAGCATTGTTCCTCAAATTTCTGTTTGGTTCCCCCGTAGAAATTCATTACCTATCTTCCAACTGGGTGTTACCAATTGAGAATGTGTCTCTGCAGAGCCTGACATTGTCCAATTAGAGCTGACAGTGAAAGAGTCACTGTGTACAGGGACACACCCCTTTGGAAATTGGAATGTAACATCCATCTGACAGATTCAGTAATACATTTCTAGGAGGAATAACAGAGGAACAGCACAACACAGAGATATAAGAGAAGATGCTCCAGGATTGTTATTTAACTAAAACAGTCAAATCAGGAGATGTCACATGTCCCCTTTTAACACTTTTTTTCAAAAGTAGTCTTTATTCTGGCATGCACAAGAAGGTATGTTCTGAATGTGTATCTGTTACTTTATTGTGGTGATAAATATTTAGAGGGGTAAACTTTCTGACAGGTTTCCTTTAAGCTCTACAACTTCTGGTGACCCTGTCACAGTGCACACTAGAATGATGAAAAATAAGCTGCAGAGAGCAGGACATGTCAGACTATTGCATGTTCTCCCATGGATAGTATAGAAACTGGAATATTTTCACATTTTTTATATGCATGATGCGCCATTCTCTATTTGCAACACAGCTTAGCAATGGTAGTCATGATGCCACTAGTACATGATTGCTGAGGCTCCTTAAAGCTAGTAGTAAACACAGGAAGGAGCGCCCCTCCACTGGAGGTTTTACACTGGATTGCCGGGTAACTGGAGAGGTGAATAGAGTTTGTTTTAGTATTTTATCTAATTTATCACATCACATGTTAGATTTTTAATTTCTTTTTCAAGTTGGATAAACCTTCAACAAGTTCCATATTTACATTTTGATATAATTTTTTTTACAAACATTTTTTCTTGTTTACTAGAGTGTAATAATGAGTGATAGCTGACAACTTTTTTTTTTCTGTATGATTAATATATAACTTCTTACACTGAATCAGATGCCATGGTCGTCGCTCATGCAGTCCCGTGGAGTCAGTTCATGCCCGGGCTAAATGAGATTGACACCAAACATTGGAAGCCTTTGCTGACAAACTGTGAATTTTAAACAGGTGTGCACAGTGTTAAGGTCAACGTTAGTCGGCCTGAAGACTGACACCTCTTTTGTTGGATCTCATTAAAATGCGAGCCCCTTCTTTTCCTGTGGCATGTTTCCCTTGAAATGTTAGCAAGACAAGCCTAAGTCAACATGCAAAATGCAGAGCAACAAAGACGACTTTTCAAACTGCAGCTCCCACACAAGCGAGATTTAGGAATAACATTTACCATTTTATTTTTTTACCATCACAGTTGTCATGCACATCGTGTCAGTGGGGGCATGTCATTAAAATCTCGCTTTGTTGACTTTGGAACTTTTTACTAAAGTAAAGAAACTCTTAGGAAATTAAAACTGCATTTTTTTTATGTCAGACAAATTCAAGAAATAATATATTTAGGGCAATAGTGAATGGGGTTCTCTGATTTGCAAAATATTTCTTTCTTTGAACTGTCACTCATTGATCACAGTGTGAATGCTGCTTGGATCTTCAATGATCTATAATCTGCATTGAAATCTGGCAGCGAGTATTCAGTCACTCTACAGCACCACCACAGGGCAAATGAAGAATTACAAATTCCGTTTTAAAATTGATACACTGATTTGCACTGTCCTTCAGAGTGAGATATAACCTTTGCAGCCTCCCGCTATATATATTGTGACACAGCGACCTTAGTTGGTTGCATATCTCTGCCATTGGAGCAAGAAACCTGCAAGGTATGTGCCATCAAAGTGCCTGGCCTCGGTGAGGTAAGTCTTCAGTTTGGCATCAGTAACCATAAATTACTGACAGTAGTGTTAGTATAGCTGCTCCGTAGCTAATCAGGGCCGGCTTTTCCAGAACGGCTATAGTGTTGGGTAGGAGGCCATACCCATGTTCCAGGCCAGGCTTTACCAAGTCTTTGGAGGACTAATAAAACCTGATGATTCAGACACCATTAGGCTGTGGTTGGCTGCCAGGAGTTGGAAGCACCAGCAGATCTGAGGAGAGGTTCTAACACCAGGCTTAAAGGAAGCCTGAACCAGTAGGTAACTGGTAATAGCATGAGGCTTGAGGGAAGCCTGAACTAGTAGGTGTCATGATATCGCGCTTGTGACCACGAAGACAGACACTGAGCAGCAAGTACTGAAACCAACGTAGTCCTTTATTTCAAGGCAGGTAGAGTGCTTCAGCTAACTCAGAGCCCAACCAAAAAGGTAACAAAATCAATCAACAATCCTCTCACCTCCACTTGTGTTATCAGCAGCAGGTGAACAGACTCCTCTCCCTCCCGCTAGCATCAGGTGAACTGACTCCTCCTCCTCCCTTGTGTTATCAGCAGCAGGTGGACTGACTGCTTCCCCTCCCCTGTGTTATCAGCAGCAGGTGAACAGACTCCTCCCCTTCCCCTGTGTTATCAGTAGCAGCTGAACAGACTCCTCCCCCTCCCCTGTGTTATCAGCAGCAGGTGAACAGACTCCTCCCACTCCCCTGTGTTATCAGCATCAGGGGAACTGACTCCTCCCCCACCCCAGTGTTATTAGCAGCAGGTGCCAGACTACACACCCTCCCCAGTGTTATCATCAGCAGGTGAAAAGACTCCTCTCCCTCCCGTTAGCATCAGGTGAACTGACTCCTCCCACTCCCCTGTGTTATCAGCAGCAGGTGAACTGACTCCTCCCCCCGTGTTATATACAGCAGATGAACTGACTCCTCCCCGGAGTTATATACAGCAGATGAACTGACTCCTCCCCCTACCCTGTGTTATATACAGCAGATTAACTGACTCCTCCCTCTCCCCTGTGTTATATACAGCAGATGAACTGACTCCTCCCTATCCCCTGTGTTACATACAGCAGATGAACTGACTCCTCCCTCTCTCCTGTGTTATATACAGCAGATGAACTGACTCCTCCCTCTCCCCTGTGTTACATACAGCAGATGAATTGACTCCTCCCCCTCCCCTACGACCTGGCACCATCCACTGTGACAGTAACTGGTAAAAGTGTGAATTTGTGGGGCTCTGCAATAGGCCCAGACCACGGGTATAGAGGGACTCACTGTGTTGAGTTAGTGGCCTAACGGCATAGGGTTTATGTTGGTTTTGGCTTTGTACACTGACCTGCTGAAGAATAAAGCTGACTGAGGTCAGTTCTAAGAGAAGCCTTGACGTCAGGGTGACATATTTGTGCCATTTCTGTTTACCAAAAAAGATGCTCCCAGAGCTAAAGTGACCCCTGGACTGTCCAAGATGATGGCTGGACGTAAGTGAAGTCTCACAATGTATAGATAGGGACAGAGAGAGACAATTGTACTGTTACAGCTGCCCCCACTGCGCGCACGGTGGGTCGTGGGCGCACCCGTGTCTCTTATTCTGCAGCTCCGGTCACGGGTGGTGCCATGATCCGCACATCAGGCTGCAGGCGCACTCTCTATGCCCAGTCCCTGCTCCCATACTCGCCTCTCCTCACTCCATGTTGTTCTCCTGCTGGCCGGCATGTGCTTCCCTGCTCTCTAGGGCATGCACGCTGGTTCAGTAAGATTTAAAGGGACAGTGTGTCGGTGATTATTGCCGGGCGCTGACGCTATTTAGTCCTGCCTCTTCCCCTATGTACTTGTCGTATCTACGGTGCCCAGTGCCTTAGAGAAAGCGTTCCAGACAAGTTTAGTTCTACTGCTTACCTAACCTCCTGCTTTTGTCCTGTGACCACGCTTTACCTGCCGCCTGCCTTGACTTTTCTGTCTGTCCCCGACTACGAGCCTGCCATACGATTCTGTACCTCACTACACCTCAGCCACTACTGTAAGCAAGTCGCGTAAGGGGAAGAGACATGGGGGTCTCTTGCTGCAGCACGTCCAATCTGCCCTGTGATGGGCTCTGGTGAAAACTATGGGCTCTGCTCCTTGGTGTGACTTATATAGCCCAGAGCATCCACATCCTACTCAGCCGTTACATGTACCACCTCAAACCATCGATAAGTGTCTGGTTTATGATATTTGACTGTGTCATTACCCCAATTCTACTCTATGGAGACAAAGTGGGATATCAAAAGAAACCTTTCATCTGGAATTCTACAAGAACCTCCTCCAAGCACCTCAAATATGGCTTGTCCGGCAGAGCTGGGCAGATTTCCACTATTACTCACTCTACAGAAGAGGGCACTATCATACTGGGCACACATTCAGAACAGCAGCCCTAACATTTCCGACCACAAGACCTCACTGAGCTATAAGGCCCAGAGAAAACCATGTGCCTCGAACAGAGCCTCAGTAGTATGTTCAGCCAAAACCCTCAGCATACCCTGACAATGCCCGATTCAAAGTGATTATAAAAAGCTGTAAGAAGAAATACAAAGAAGAATAGAAGAGCGAGATAAAAACTACCAGAAACTCGGTCTACTAAGCACTGCAGAAAGACTATACCCTGGCTCCATATCTGGAGAGACTACACAGCCCCAAAGAGAGGCAAACCCTTGGCCAATGCGGACTGAGCGCCCACACCCTGGAGACGGACTTAAGGCAGCACAAACAGACATACAAGCCAACACTGTGAGCAGTGGGTCCTGGAGGATACGCTCCACTTCTTGCTAAAATGCTGCAAATACTCCTCATTGAGAGACAATTACTTAAAGAGACTTTTTGCTTGCATCCCAGACTTTCTCTCCAGAGATGAGGAGAAGATTCATCCTCCTGGAAGAAGAGGAGTCAATGGTGTAAATAGCTGCCCAAGATGTCACCACATGCCACCAACTAGGAGGAACATAGAATACCATAGATGGTAAATCACCCCCTGTATACTGCACCCTCCTGCTCCATGCCCAACTCACCTATCTTGCTTCGGTAATACTAAAATGTATTTGGCCCAGCCAATGAAGCCTTTTTCAATAGAATTTAATTGGGAGAGAGAGAGAGCAGTTTATAGAGCAGTTTCTCCAACAACCAGAAACCAAGTCTGAGTTTTGCATTATTAGAAATTGGAGAAAGTCCCTCCAAATTAAATTGTGGCCTTTAACCTGTTGAGAAATAGAAACTTTATATTCAGTGAGAAAAACAAAAAAGACACTAAGAAGGAAGGAGATAGACAGAGAGAGAGAGAAAGAAGGGAAGACAGAGAGAAAGGGACAAAGAAAAAGACAGCTGAATAAAGAGGAACAGAAAAAAAGAGAGAGGGAAAGAGAGAAAGATAAAGAGATACAAAGAGATTTCATAACAATCTATAACTTACTTGACTTACTTCATTTTACATCTGGAAGCCAATTTGTGGATTTATATATTGGATATAAATTTCCAGTATGTGATGGAGACTTCAGCTTCTATGTACAGAATGTGAGATGCAAAATGTCCTCTATTCAGAAGGTTTACTCTCTTACTTCTGCTGTATTTGTTCCAGCCACATGCTTCACTTAGCTGATTTACTTCATTTATGTGCATTGGGGCTTTATAAGATTTTTACTTTGATGTATGGAGTTTATTACTTTAATGCTTCATCACATTCTGGTGAATATTGCAAAGGAAACAAACAAATTTGAGCAGCTTAAATGGAATGTGTCATCAAAAATTACTTGTTGTTTTTATGTTAAAGACATTTTTAAAGAATTTTTGGCTATTTTATTTTTAATTTTACATATCACTTTCAATATTTTAAAAAAAATTGTTAAGTCCTGCAGTTTTCCCTTTGGCCACTAGGCCTAGTAATAGTCTGACACTTCCCATTCTATAGAGAAAGATTTTCAGTAGACTGCTCATTATCAGCACAAGCAGGATTCCACTAAAAGGTGATACCAATGTGTATAGATAACACAGGATCCACCAGTCCCTGAACACTGACTTCTTACCAGGTCACAGGGCATGCCTAGAAAACTCTCCTATAGAAGTCAATGGGACTGATCCTGTTAACAGGCTCCTATATCCATGAACCTGCTGTAAAGCATCTCTCTAAATGCTGCTAAAAGCAGTACAGGCAAGAAAGGTTTCCCCACAATCACATACAGACAAGCGAATTGAGAAATTTACAAATGGCTAAGTAGAAAATAATATGTATCAGTGCCTTGTTTCAATTAGTAAAAAAAATATGCAGACAGGTTCCCTTTAACACCGAGACGCATCAGTTGACATCATTTTCATATCTTTCTGCATAAAAAGTTGGGGAACCCTAAATATTCTTTACACGTTATATAATAGTATTTTTTCCATTCACATCCTAATTTTTGAGGGAAAAAAACTGAATTTATTTCTTCTCGGTCACAGGTGTCAAACTTAACCCCTTAATCCCTCCAAAGAAAAAAAATATGACTCTTCATTTTTCTCCTCCTCGCCTTCCAAAAGCCATAACTTTTTTATTTTTCCCACCACTAGACTTAGGCTTTTTTTTTGCGGGACAAGATTACTTTCTAAGGGTGACATTTATCGTATATGAATATACGGGGAAAACCAAAAAAAAATTCAAGTGGGGCAAAAATGTGAAAAAATGTATTTGCGCCATGTTTGTGTGAGTTTTTTTTTTTGCGGTGTTCTTTTCAGTAAAAGTGATGTTATTAGTATTTACAGGTTAAAACCATACCCAATACCAAATTACGATTTTCCGTTATGTTTGGTAGGGTACAAAAATTCCCAAAAATTTTCTATTTTTTAAAATTTGGCCGCAGCCCCTTTTTTGTGCCCCCAAAAAAACTTTTTTAATAATCAGACTTTTTCGAGGCGGCAATCCCAAAATATTGTAACTTTTTATTTTATTTCTTTTTTTTTTAAAATGGCGAAAGGGGATGATTTGAAATTTTTTTTTTTTTGTTATAGTTTTAAACTTTTTTTTTTACTTTAACTTTGAGTCCCCCTGGGGAACTTCACCACTAGGGGGTGTGATCATTTATGCAGCCTAATGCATTGCAAACCAGGCAAACGAAACATGTTCCCCCCGGGGCCCTCGGATCTGTGCACACCCTTTTTATTCATTTAGAGCGGGGCCCTTCGCGCGACGCTAAGGGGTTAAACATCCGGGGGGGGAATCCGCCCCCCCCCCCCCCCCCACTGTAAAGGGTGTTTTTCTGCAATTTCCGCTAAAAACCCCGGGGCTGTGTAGCGGGGTCGCACTGCAATCCCCCGCCAACTCCTTAACCCCCCCAGGATGACCCATGTCCAGGTGGGTTTAAAGGGGTTAAGGGCCATGAACAAAAACTCGCCCACCAAACCTTTTATGTGGCCCGTGACAGAGAGAGCAGGGATGGAGAAGGATCAGCTCTCTGCTTTCTCAGGACACAAAGCTTGGCAGAGGTGGTTGCACTGGGAGCAGGCGCACCTCACCACGCCACAATGTGAAAGACATTTTGACCTTTTACTGACCCGTGATCCCAAACATCTCGTGGAACTTTTTAACTCAAATCAGCAACCAAAAAAAAAGGTACATATACTACAGAAAGCATCCATTGGATGCATATGATATCTTAGGTTATTTAACAATATGTTAAGGAGTAGTTGCATTTATAAAGTCTTGTAGTTGTAAAGGCAACCACAATGATAATGTGACAGTGAAAATGAGTTGGCACCTGTTTTTAGGCATCAATGTGTAAGGAACGATAAATAAAAGATAACAGCAGTGGTTTGTGCACCACATAATGTAATAAACCATAGCAGACAAACATTACTATACAAATTGTTTATTTGTTATCAGGATTCAGAAGTGGTGCACCCACAATAAAGGAATACCACACTATGGGGGCTGTTGTCAGAGGGGGCTGGCACCAAACTACTCAAACAACCTCACTTATTACATAGAATTAAATATTAAAATTTTTGTTGCCTATAGGGGAAGCTTTATGAAGACACATGTGTATCATGATGCCCCAGTAACTACTTTTGTTGCCTTGAAGCACTGGGATCCTATGTTGGATACTAACCAAGCACCATACCTGCATGATGTTCTTCCCATGTTTGTGTGGTTTGTTTTGGGGTACTCCGGCTAGTAGATTAGTTTAGAATTTAGATTGAGAAACCTAATGGGGACATGGAGCAATATAAGTATTAACAATCTCTGTGCAGCTCAGTAATATGTTGTCGCTATGTAAATTAATAAATTCAGATTTATATAGATTTCAATGAGTTCAATGGAAACTATGTAAGGTGAAGACCCTCTGTTGTTGAAAACCCCTTTCTATGTTATGTACTTCAATAGCTCTCTGACTTGTCACACAGGTGAAATTCCTCTTTAAAGGGAATCTATGGACATTTTTTTTCTTACTAATTAAAACAAGATTCTGATACATATTTATCTCTTATGCGTTTTTATCTTCTGATTGCAGATTTCTCAATTCTGTTGTATGTATATGATTATGGGGGAAGCCATCATGCTTCAGCTACTTTTAACAACATTAACAGAGAGATGCTTTACAGCAGCTTCATGGCCATAGGAGCCTGTGAATAGGAACAGACCTATTGACTTCTATAGAAGAAATTTCTAGGCATGATCTGTAACCTAAGAAGATTTCACTGTGCAGGGAGTGAGAGCTGTGATATCTCCTATTGTGATCCTGTGTTATCTATACACATTGGTGTCTCCTTTCAGCGTAACCATCCCTGAACTGATAAGTGAAAAGTTTTCTCTACAGAACAGGAAGTGTCAGACTATTATTATTGATAATGATATGCAGAATGAAAAAAATTAATAAAAACAAAACAAAAAAGTTCCTAAAAAATGTGTTTAACAGAAAAACATTAACCAATGGATTATTTTCTGATGACACATCCCCATTAAGTAGACTCTTTTGTACAGGTTTGATTTTAAGTTGGACAGTCTAGAATTACTCATTCAGCTAGTTTGAGTAAGTGTGTCTAGTACACTGATGATGTCGTTTGTGTGGGATTTACAGCAGGCAGACACCAAGGGGGATCATTTTACATCCCCAGCTATTTATCTCCTCTTCGGCTAGAATCCCAAGTGACAAATACCTGCCTGACTCAGACTTCTAACAGCAAATAATTTTCTGCAATAAAAAGACTTCCTGTGGCTCCATTCTCCTTATCTGCTAATTCCACATAAACAGTAGAGAAGGCCGGCCCTTGATCTTTCCTGAAGGTCGCCCTGTGATGTAGGCTTTTTTATATACTTTATTGGGATAATGAACCATTTATTTTCGTATGCCGCTGTCATATATACAAAGCATTTTCATAAGACTAAAAAAAAAAAAAGATCACTGTTTAATAGAAATCCTTGTGTCGTCCTTTTCTGTTAAGTTGTTAAAATTGTACACAGAAAAGTTGGGTAAAAAACAATATGGCCACCACCGCTTCATTAAGGGGGGGGTTTCCACCATGCACTTTGATATGCCCTCAAACTATGGGATATGGCATCAAACTGTGATAGGTGTGGATTCCATCTAGGACCTTCACCTATCTTGGGAACAGGTCATAGAAAGTCTCAGCGTCACGATCCATGCCACGGCCCTCATTCCGGACTGCGGACATGGTCATGTCCCTGCTTTGGTCCTGTCTCTGTTCACTGCTTTGAACTGCCGACGTGTTCATGCGCCTGTTTATGTCCTCGGTCCCTGTACCTGTTGCTGTGTCCCGTGTTACTGCTGCTATTCACCTGTCCTCGCTCCTGCTATGGTCCGCATTCCTATCTGTGCTGCATACGCACGTGCCCTCCCTCACTCATCTGGATTTAAGGAGACCTTATCTTATCTACCTGACCTATTACATATGTCCTCCTGTGATTTAAGGAACATCCTGCCTCTTCTCCAGTGTTAGTTCGCCAATGTCCATCTGAGCTCCTGAACTCTGACTGCTGTTTTCTGCTGTTCCTGTTTCCTATGTTTCTGCTGTTACCTGACGTCATGCCAGTCTGATATCTGCTTATACCAATCTGTCACTTGACTAGGAATCGGCTTCCAGTCTAATTTAACCCTGCTGTATCTGTGTTGCTGTTCCTGTTACTGGTGTTCCAGTGTTACTTGCATTAACCCTTGGTTTACAAGTGCATTATAATTCTGCTGTTTCCTGCTGCCTTACCAGTTTGCTACCTGTCTGGGACTTTGCTACAAGTCTAGGGCTACACCTGCCTGTGGCCCGTCACTTCTGCCTGTGTCCACTGTCCTATGTCTAGCACTTCAACTGCCACCAAAAGTAGCCAAGTCTGGGGGTAGCGACCTGGGGGTTCCCCGCAGCTAAGTCTGTCCAGCCTTACGGGAGGCTCGGGTGAAGACTGGGGGCCCCTTAGCCTATGTTTGCACAGCACAGGAATACTGTCAGATTTTTGGCAGATTCAGTATTTTGAATCTGCTGAAAATCCGACAGTACCTTTTGCTGCATAGACAGCAATGAAAAATGTCTCTATACTGCATTGATGTTTTACCATCGAGTTTAAAATCCAGCAGTATATTCAGCTGGATTCCGCTTGGATTTGCTGTTGGCCCCGTAAATTGAATGTACAGGGTTGACCACAAATACGGAAACCAAACGCTGCTTTTGTGCAGATCTGCGCCAAAAACCGTGGTCCAACCATGGTCCAGCAGTGTCAAAATGCCGTCAGATTTTGTGGACGGCATTTTGACATATACTGTCTGGACTTAGCCTTAGACTCTGCTCCCTGGCATGGTCTGCGTCTACATCGCCATCATTGCTCGCGATAGCTCAGAGGATCCACATCTACCCGGTGTCCACTGTGTCAGTCCTAACTGACCCTCCACCGTGAGACTTGGCTTAGAACGGAGAGGCGGTTGCACTTGCACACAACTCCCTATTTTGTTCTATAGGAGTTCTGAGCAGAGCTGAACAAACCACAAAGAACAGAATCTCCCAGAATCAGGAGAGGAAAGGTTGGCAAGTATTCTGCAAGTGGCAATTTTTAAGAGTATGGATAATTGTGCAATATATCAGAGAATCCACATAGTAGTGCAAGATAGCAAACAGCCACCCAATTAGCATTCCCTACAAAAGATACAATGTTCTTGTGCTTTTGTCGGCCCCCTCAACTGTTAGGCCCTCTAGGCAGCTGCTATGGCTATGCCCATACACATCCTTACAGCTTTACAGTTTCAGAAGTGCTTTTGCACACCATTGGGTACTAGAGCCGGGTAGCAATTTGCTATCTCTGTATCCCCTATAGCAGTGATGGCGGACCTTTTCGAGACCAAGTGCCCAAACTGCAACCAAAAATCCCCTTATTTATCGCAAAGTGCTGATACGGCAACTTAACCTGAATACTGTGGTTCTGAACCCGTAGAGAGGTCGGCGCGAAGCAGGGAAGTGACGTCAGGAGACAGGGTCGTAGCAAAGTTCATATGAGGGATGTGACAGCCGTTCAGGATGTCGTGTGCCGTATGGCCATCACATTCTTCATGCTGACAGGGATGCCATCAGAGATATCAGACCCTCATAAAGCGGAAGTGTTTGGGACTCGCCTCACCACATACCCTGCCCGCACCCTCCATATTTCCATCACACAGTGACCATATAGTGGTAGATACGGTGCAGTTACATTTAGTGACTCACAGGAGACGTCTGGTCTGATGAGTCGTTCACTTTCCGTTTTCTTCAACATCCGGTCCAAACTGCCATGATGACTTCTCCCTGTGACAACTCATCCCTGCAGAATAACACAAATACCTAACTTTTCTATCATCTTCATATCTGTGCCCCCTCCCCACCTATGTAAAAACTCCCCATACATAGTACCCCAAATAATTACTCCCTTCTCAGCCTGGTAGTTAGGTAGGGCCACCTTAATTATTTTGTTGTTTATGTCTACTGTTAGGTAAATGGGTATAGAGCTCTCACTCCACTAGATATGTATAGGTATATAGGGCCCCCAGTAGAACCCTCCCCCTCACTGTGCAGGGCCCCTTTAACAGTCCCTCTGTGGCCTACTCGCACACCTGGGACTGCACGGGGGACCCACAAACATTTTGGGGCCTGCAAGATGAGAGGTAGGGTCTGAGGACTGTTCTGTGCAGACATTCTTAGTTGTAGGGATGGGCCCTTTCATTCACAAGGCAGGGCCTCACTGCCTTTAGTAGCGATGCAAGCCCTTGACTTGTGGGTGGAAAAGGGCCCATCTCTGAAACTAAGAATGTATCTCACAGGTCTTGCCAGGGGCATCCCACATCTCGGGGGCTATGCCAGAGGCTTCGGGGCCTTAACAGCGGTCCAGGGTGGGAGCCATTCACAGGGACTTAGGGTGGGGCCCTTCACTGGGGCTCAGGGTGGGGTCCTCAGTTTGGGGGCCCTTCGCAGGGGCTCAGCAAGGGTTACTAATAAAAATAAGAGTCTGCATTCTGTGAGGGAGAGCTCGGCCTTTCTTTTGGGTACCCCCTCACTGTCTGTTAGGATTATGCAGGGCCATTCCTAGGCTAATTTTCACTCAGGACGAGGTGAAGAAATTTCGCCGCCCCCCCCCTCCCCTCCGTAACATATGGCACCACAGTGCGACATATTGCATCACCAAAAACCAAAGCCAAAATATACAAAAAGCTTTACCACAATGTGCTATGTACAAAACTACTAAATAATAGTCATACAGTTACCAAATAACACTGCTACACGAAACCAGAATCCCAAGACCACTAAGACCACATATCACCAACACACAGTGACCGAATAATACCACCAAACCATGACCACATATCACCAGCACACAGGGACCGAATAATACAAACTGACCATTATTGAATATAAACCATTATACTACAACCAATATTACCACCATAAAGTGGTAGAAAGCAGCTGTACACAGGCATGCTGCACACATATAAATGATCACAGTAAAGTTACATCTAGGGACTGCAGGAGACATCTCTGATAAGTTATTCTCTTTCTCTTCTTCTTCTTTTCCATCTGTCCCAGACGCCATGATGACTACTTACGACTCTTCACTGTAAAATTTACAAAACAAACATCTTAGACTCCTCACTTTATCAGCACTTCTCTATCAATTCCTATCTCTATACAAACTCCCCATCTATAGCACCTCATATGGTAGCCATGTAATATGCCCCCTGTAGCCACGTAGTAGCCCCATGTAGCCAGTTATTGCTCCCTTGTAGCCAGTGCTGCCACCTGTAGCAGTGATGCCCCCCTGTAGTCAGTGATGCCACCCTGTAGCCAGTAGATGCCCCCCTTTGTAGCCATTGATGCCCCCTGTAGCCAGTGATGCCCCCCTGTAGCCAGTGATGCCCCCTCTTGTAGCCAGTGATGCCCCCTGTAGCCAGTGATGCCCCCTTGTAGCCAGTGATGCCCACCTTGTAGCCAGTGATGCCCCCCTGTAAGTAATTATAAAATAACAAAAAAAGTACTCATCTCTGTCCGCACGTCCCGGTCCGGAGCTGCTGAGCGGTGTAAGCGGCGTGACGTCATCACGCTGCTTACACTGTCACGCAGCTTGCAGGGGTCTCCTCGGCGGCAGAGCTGCCAGCCGAGGAGATCGAGCGTCACAGGGGGAGCGGTGAAAGCCGTGTGCCCACCGTGACACTGATACAGGGGAGGAGACAGGAGGGGAACGATCTGTCCCGTCTCCTCCCTGCACCAGCAGCTGCTGGCTCTGCGCGACTGTTATAAAACAGCCGCGCAGAGGCCGGGGCTATCCTCCAGGCGGACGAGGCGAGTGGTCGCGGCGCCCCCCTCGGGTGAGCGGAGCCCCGGCGCCCCGAGTGATCACCCGCCTCGCCGGCCCCTAGGAACTGCCCTGTGGTTATGGATGTCACAGAGTTGGGGAGGTCTTATTAGCCAGAGCATTGGCAGAGAGAAATTCTTGTTATCACTCAGTTTTCCGACTCCTGAGTTGGCTGAGTTCTGCAGTTAGATAGGGAGCAGCTAACTTTCCAGTTAGATTGGTAAATATTATTCAGGTGTCGAGGGAGGCTGGGTCACAACAATCCTTGCTAGTGCGGTTATGATGACAGCCATATTTGTTACTCAGCTTTTGCAGAAAGAGGTTTAAAGGAGTTGTCCTTGTCATTTAAAAAATTTATATAATACTCAAAGAGTCCTATTAACACAAAAACCTCACTCCTGGCCCCGAGTGTTGGCGAGATTCTCCCCGGTCTTCTGTTGACATGCCGTCACTTTAGAATGAGCACGTCACGACTGCAGTTACCTATTGGCTGCAGTGATCATGCCTCTATTTGCACCACAGTTCAGAGCTGTTCACTTCCAAACAGTGATGTAAATGAGAGGCACATGACCACTGCAGCCACTCAGTGACTACAGTAGTGACATGCTCATACAGAAGTGACAGCGTGTCAACAGAAGACCGGATGGACGCAGTGTTGGAACAAAGGACCAGAGGTAGATGAGTATTAGTTACTTTGTTTAAATGGGGCCATTAGAGCCCTATATCAATTTTTTAAACAACATGGACAACCCCTTAAAGGGGTTGTATCATTTCATTAAATGGTCTTCAGAATAAGGGGACAGTGAAAACAAGCAACTTTGAAATTGGATGTCATTTGAAAAGCTGTCTTGTTTTCAGTCTCCTTTATCTTCGTTTTGTGTAAACACTGTTCCCCAGTGCCGGTCGGATCCCTCCTCTTTGCATTTCTTTGGCTGACGGCTCGACTAATTTTCTTGCTGTTCTGCGCCTGGTCGTATTCTCGGAGCGTGCTTTCCTGCCTCTCTCGCTGAGCAGAAGGGCATGTCCCCACGGCACGGGTTTTCGGCCGGTTTTGTCAGCCGGTTTGCGGTTTTTCAGACCGCCTGAAAAACCGGCCGAAAATTAGCACAATGGTGCTCTATGGAATACCCATGCAGCAGTCCCCACTGCACGGGTTTTCCGTCCAGCGGTTTTGCCGCCCGCGGTCCGGCCGCAAGACATTGTGGAAGCCACCCCTCCCCCCCCCACCCGCGCTGCCGTGGGGACGGCCGCAAAACAGGGCAAATATTTGTCCTGTGCAGTGGGAATGCGCCCTAAGGGGCCGGCAACAATTTCACTCTATACAGCCACCAGCTCCTCAGTGACACTGCAGCTGCTTCTACAATCAGAAAACAGCAGAATAGAGCCTCGGTGATTTGTGTAAACATAGAAGGGAGACGGATCGGTGCTGCTCTGGATGAGTTCATAGAAGACTGGATTCAACTGTAACAAACCTTCAGCTGTAAGAGGAGAATAGATCAGTGCTCTGAGTTCATAGAAGACTGTCTAGATTGAATGCAGGCCTGTGGTATGTAAACAAACAGCTCTTACAAAATAAGACTGCATAGGGAGAGGGCAATGTGGACTCAGAGGAGGGGGGGTTAGAACACACTGACTCGGGAGCGAGCATGAACAGTGAAGGGGGGATGATATCATCCCCCTTCAGTTAAGAAACACCCAGCTGGGAAGGCAAGAAACGCACCTGGATTTCAGAAACTGAGAGAATCAAGCTTCAAGAAAACAGCCGAACTGATGAAGCGATACATCCCCTTTAAATAAACAAGTAACAAAAAGAAAGATAAGCATGCTTTGTATTTATTGGGAATTTTTTTGACATTTTGGGACAACTGCTCATTAGGCCTTACTGACAGGTTACCTTCTGCTGGTATAAAAATAAACTTTACTTTCTAATTTTTTTTTCTGCAATAATCTGCATAATTATACCTGACTGCCGTTTCCAATGCAATGACAGAAAACAATTTGATTGGCCAGTAATAGGCTGTGCAAAAAGCGGGTTTCCTGTCTTCGTAGATGTCCAAAGGTTAATTCAGATGAGTGGAAATAAATGGATGTGACACCTCTACATAGCAGAGTGAAAGGGAAACAAACAATCAATTTTGCCACAAGAGGAATTGGTCTGTGGCCAGCACGGTGCATGCTGAAAGCACAATAAATTGTCTGTGACAGGCTGAATCAGTCTTCTCCATTCAACATCCTGGTAAAACACAACACACAGGATGATTGGCTCCTGTAGCGAAGTCTGCGTGACTGCCATTTTTATTTTTCTGTCAGGGACTTTCAGTGCGGTTGAGGAGAAGTTTCATCTGCCTCTCACACTGATTAAATCCATAACCTCTCTGTCATTTACTAACCAGGTCTCACAGTACTGCTATGACCGGCCTATTAGAGTCCATTCTGACCTATGAGACTTTTAAGTAAGGCTGGGGCTAGACAGTGACCGCATTGAAACCAAACGGGTGCGACATGGGACTGTGGTTAAGTTGTAACTATATTACGGTCAACTGCACTAGGTTATCCTGCAGGTAATTGCATTCAACATGTGGCCTGCACTTAATAAAATTCCTGCCTTTGCCAGTTTAAAGGGCATAGGTGGCTGAGATGATAGATGATGAGATGATAGGTGACTAAGGTGATGTTTGATCTGGTCCCTACGATAGAGAGCTGCTGTACTTGTCTGTGACATAAAGGGAACCATGTTCTGTTTGACTGAAAGCTATTCCTCCTAAGTTCCCACCACCCATGCATGCTCACATCTTTGGTGGTGGCTTGTCTATGTGAAAAACAAAAGGACGGGGCAATGGAATGTGCACATACCCAGTCCTTCACTCACTGGAAATCATCTGTCAGTGGACAATTAAGAGGCCCTCATGCCCAGTATCCAGTACACTGTGATGACCTCCTCAAACACTGTTGGAGCCCATCAGTGGAGCTGATTCTTGGGGCCCACTAGTGGAATTGATTCCTGGAGCCCACCAGTAGAGGTGATTCTTGCGGCCCCACCAGTAGAGTTCATTCTTGGGGCCCCACCATTGGATTTGATTCTTGGTGCCCATCAGTGGAATTGATTCTTATGGCCCATTAGTGGAATTGATAATTAGGGCCCATCAGTGTTACTGATTCTTGGGACCCATCAGTGGAACTGATTCTTGGGACCCATCAGTGGAGTTGATTCTTGGGGCCCATCAGTGGAGTTGATTCTTGGGGCCCATCAGTGGAGTTGATTCTTGGGGCCCATCAGTGGAATTGATTCTTGGGGCCCATCAGTGGAGTAGATTTATAGGACCCAACAGTGGAGTTGATTCCTGGGGCCGACCAGTGGTCTATCAGTGGAGTAGAGTCTTGGGGCCCTTCAGTGGAGTTGATTCTTGGGGCCCACCAGTTGAATTGATTTTAGTTGCCCACCTATGGAGTTGATTCTAGGGGCCCATCAGTGGAGTTGATTCTAGGGGCCCATCAGTGGAGTTAATTCTTGGGGCCCATCAGTGGAGTTGATTCTTGGGACCCACTAGTGGAGTTGATTTTTGGGACCCATTCTACAGCTACTGGTAAGGACTGAACATACTACATGACCCTTGCATTCTGCCTCCTTTCTCTGCCTTTCTACCTGAAAAGTAGCCCCAAGATTTCTATTCACAGTGGCTCACAATGCCCACAATGACCACTGGGGGTTTAACCCGTAGGCCTGTCCTTAAGCAATCAGATATCTCGGCTTGGAACCCTGGTACCAATCTCCTGGTCAATGGGCTGGGTCCCTACACACTGTCCAATCAGATTCTGTAAGGACACACCTTTTAAACAAGGGAAATAGTAGCACCCAGTTGTCAATATATTAAGATATTTCCATGAGAAATAATCAAGAATATTCACAATTACTAAGAAATTATACTTCAGAATTGTTATTTCATGGAAAATGCAGGTATTTGCTAAAACAGACATATCAGGAGAGCGGACAGGTCTTTTTTAATTAAGGTACAATGTAGTTTACATTACAAGTATTGACATCAGATTGACAATGGATAACAACCGAGCAATTTCCGCTGGTGCCTTGAACTGTAAAATTACACACTCTATCCAGCCCTGGGGTTTATTATTTCTCTTATATAATCTCCACTAGGGAAGAATTTGTGCCCTCAGCTCTAGAGTTTTCCTTAATGTTGAGGCTTTCAATCATACAAGTTACTGCTATGAATTTCTTAGGCAGAGATGTCGTCCTGCAGTCTTCTGCTTATATATGTCAGAATGATTGATCATCTAGGACCCAAACAGGATATGGAGCTAATTCAGCTTGCCCCTGGATTAAAACAGCTCCACCAAGAGTCTGAGACAGGTACTGCATACCATCAATACAGCTGAACCGAAATTAACTTTTGATTGGCTTCTGGTAGTAAATGAAGACATTGCTTAAGCACAGCACTCTTTATATGAATAACAATAATTAAAATACATATTCAGTTTACTAACCTTATAGGAAATCCAGAAAAGGAGTTGTAGAAGAAAAAGGACAGCTCTTGTCAATAGGCATTATCTAATATTGCAGCTTAGCCATATTAAAGTGTATGGGGCTGAGCTGCAATACTAGCCGGTGGAAAAGAGTGGCGTTCATTTTATTTTTTGTCAGACCTTTTCTAGAAGGAGAGAGTTGTATCCATGCTGGATTGTATAGATACAAATACAATAGAACTGACAATACCATAAAAACTAAATGATGTTTCTTAGAAATGCCGCCTATCACATTCTTATTTACTGAGGCTTACTTTTAATAGGTACTTAAAGTATCTCCAGGTGGGTTGTAGCCATTATTTAATGTTATAAGTTATTATACTGAAATTATATTTTCATAGATGACATTGTAAAATATTTAAGGAGTACAATCTGAACAGAGGTGGTCATACCATTGGTGCAACCTGATCAGCTGCACCCAGGATAAGTAGGTATCACCGCCAGCTTTAATGCAGCATGCAGTTATACAGTAGCTGTTTATAAGATTGTATGTAAGGCCCTGAGTTAATAGGTTTCATAGATCACACTTACTAATAATTAGCTTTTTGGAAGAAAAGAGTCCTATATACTATTCTTGCATAGGGGCCTTGTCCCTCTGTCCCTTAAATGTCCCTATTTTTCATTTGGGAAATAGATTTGTGTCAATAAACTGACTATCTATCTGATTGCTTTTTAGCTGTATATTACATAACAACTTACTTAAATATTTCATCATTGCATACAATGTGATCTTGAAAATTTTGCCCTTTTTTTTGGGTTCTAAAAAGCAGACATGTTTTTGTTGGGTGTGGTTAGAGGCTTTTGTTTTGGTGTGAGGGATACATTTTGGGTGTGGTTGGAGCGTGGGTTTATGTGTCCCCTTTGAAATCTCTAAAATTTGGGGAGGTATGGTTAGGGGTTTTTGGACCTTTTTTAAACACTGTTTAAAAGGGGGTTGTTTTTCTCTACATTGATTCAACTTCCTCAGTCCTGTTTTTTTGGGTTTCTTTTTGGAACCCCGGGGGCGTGTTTACTGGGCTGCAATAGAACCCGGGTCTGGCTATAGCACTTATATTTAGCGTCCCTTTTAAAATTACCCAAAAAAACCCCACTTGAAAACAGTCCGACAGGGCGCCCCTTAAAATGCAAACAACAAAAAAAAAACAACCTTCTGGACAGCTAGAAAAAATAAAATCTTCCCCTAAAAGCTTCTTATTTTGAGTTGTAAACTTTAATAAACCCTTTCCCAATAAAAAACACTTACTTGCAGCTAGCTCTTTACTGAAGCATATTCATTCCCATGCGGTTTAAATGCACATCAACGTTTTTTCTTCAGAAAAGGGTTTACGGCTATTTTACTCGCTTTTTTCCCTTCTACTTTTTGTATGTTAAATAAAATAACAATATAATAAAGCCAATTTAGTTTTGGGCTTATCCGGGGCGATAACCTCTCAAAAATAGAGCGCAAAAGACATAATATTATGGATCTGCGTTGGTGCAATTTTGGGAGCAGGTAAAATTAAAAGAGAGTCATGAATCAAAATAAAATTTTACTACAGAGGAAAGTATACGGGGTTTTCCTTTCTTGGAAGCGTTAAAACCCCGTGGGGTTTAAAAAGAGGGGAAAGTCAATTTGGGGCGTTTTACCCCTTTTAAATGAAAAATTTTTAAAATTTTTTGTAAGGTTTTAGCAAAAAATTTAAATAGGTGATGAAAAGTAAGTGGGTCCCTTGAAGCATGATTTAAATATGTGGGAACAAAAACAGATAGGGGTAGCGGGGGATTTTTAAAAGTGCCCAAAGGGGTTTTCTGGGTGACCCTATAGAAATTTAAACCACTATTAAAAGGGAAATTTTTTACTATCCAGGTGAGCTTGACAAAGGGGGGGACCCCGAAAACGCAGGCGCAGTAGTCCTTGGCTGCGTTCAACAAGCGGGAGGGCATAGTAACGTCTGGGTTTTAGAAGGTTAAACGCCCCCTTTTAAGGGAATACTAAATCGGGTTTATAATATTGTTATTTATTTAACTACAACGTAGAAGGGAAGAAGGCAAGCTAAAGTAGCCTTTAAAAATCTCGAAGAAAATACGTTGATGTGGGTGGGAAAAACCCCATTGTTGGAAAATGCTACTTTTAGGGGAGCTAGCTGAAATAAGGTTTTTTTTTTATATGAAGGATTTTTTTTAAATTTTCCCAAATTAAAAAAAGAAGCTTTTAGTGAAGATATAATTTTTTTAGTATCCCCCGGGAAAGGGTTTGGGGTTTTCTGGGAGCTATAGCAAACCGGGGGTGGCAGCCAAACAGGAGGATTTAAAAGGTCTGTAGCCGTAGCAACCTGAGGAGCTGATGCAGCCCATGCTAGGGGAGATATCTCAATGGTGGACACTGTTAAGGGACACTTTATTGCAAAGTGACTTTTTTTTGAAAGATCTTTAACATTAAAAGCAACCCCTGTAGTGAGACAACCCCTTTAATATTGGGTGGGGGGTCTGTGCAAAAAGAGGGCATGACTTTACAGGAAAGTGGACATTACTATGATGCAACATGCTGCCATAAAATCTGCACCAAAAATGCGCCAAAATTCTGGCATAGAAAGTAAGGTAAATTGGTCAAAAAAGGTAGACGAGTTCAAAGATGCGCCAATTTATCAATTAGCATAAGCCAATGTGATTAATCTGGCACATTTTTAGGCTGCCTGTCCAAATTTATCCTAACATTTTAATCAATTAGGGTGCGTTCCCATGGCAAAGACAAAATACCTGTCGATATTTTGTCTTTTTCTGGCACGCAGTGGGGCGGCTTTTGTCCACAGTGTGC
This sequence comes from Phyllomedusa bahiana, assembly GCA_025379985.1. Taxonomy (NCBI): domain Eukaryota; kingdom Metazoa; phylum Chordata; class Amphibia; order Anura; family Hylidae; genus Phyllomedusa; species Phyllomedusa bahiana. The sequence continues at coordinate 60,012 of JAODAL010017669.1, forward strand.
GGATTCAAGCTGTCCCCCTTCACACCCAAATGTTCATGTTCTGGCTGAAAACTGGGCGGAAGAATGAAAAATGTTCTAAGGTTTTAAGAACGCTGGCGGTGTCAAAAACCGTCCAATGGAAAATCTGTGCAGTGTGGACTGCTGCACAGATTTACTATTTAAATCAATGTAAAAGGTTGACAGACGGTTTACAGGCAGTTTTCAAATCCAAAAAACGTCTGTAAAACCGACTGAAAACCCTGCCATGGGGACAAGTCCTTATAGTAAATGAAGGCCATAGTATCTGCTGTTTCTTCCCATCTTTTTGTAACATGGATCCTAGTATAAGATTTTGCATTATATGCACTGTTTGATGTACTATAGTCTAGTAGTAACTTAAGTCAGTATGCTAAGGGACCTTTCCATGTGAATTATTATGGCAATAACTGGAAATCCACATTTAAATACTTACATCCCTCAATATGCTCTTATATGTTTGATGATTAACAATACACGTATTATTGTATATAGCCAAAAGCTGCAGTCTCAATACTGCTGGTTGCTCCTAGAATCTGTCAACAGTCTGTCAACAGACACACTCACAATAGCCAGTTCCTGCTTTTCTAATGCTTTAAAGGGAACCTGACACATAGATTATGCCCCCCTTGCTGAGGACAGCACAAGCTAGTGTCAGACCTGCTGTTTCCAACGCTGTGTTCTTGATTCTGTAAGCAGCAGCAATTTTAGAGTATTTAATGCTCACATCTGGCAGTTTTCAGCCAGAAAGGAGTCCAGTTTTTCATGAACAGAGTCCTTTTAATTCATGACCCGCCCATCTGAGGCTAGCCCCGCCAACCTCACAACTGTAGAAACATAAGAATAACTGACAGTTGAGTGGGGCTAACACCTGCTCCGAATAAGCTGGCCTCTTTTCTGGCTGAAAGCTGCCAGATTTGAGCCTTAAGGGTGACATGTATGAACAGGGTTGCGCCAGATATCTGGCATCTTTTCAGCCTGATATCAGGCGCAGCCCCGTTCATACATTTTTAAATGGGGCGTCCTAGAACCATAGTGAAGCTACATATTTATAGCTTTGCTACAGCATTTCTGGGCGCATTACAGCTGGAACAGGGATACCACTTTGAAAGTGGTTACCTGAGCCAGAAATGTCGGACTAGCGCTAGAACGCGCCTGATTAATGACCCGCTGTAGAGCAGGTTCATAAATCAGGCTCATTCTATGCCTGTATAATGCGCATGAAATTTGCCGTGTTAATGCAAAATTTCATGCACGTCGCCCTAAATGCTCTGAAACTGCTGCATCTAACAGAATAAGGGCATGTCCCCACGGCACGGGTTTTCGGCCGGTTTTTCAGCCGGTTTGCGGTTTTTCAGACCGCCTGAAAAACCGGCCGAAAATGAGCAACTCAATGGGAGGGGGGAGGGCTGTTCTCCGCTCAGCACGTAGAAAAGCCGCCCCCTCCCCCCCCTCCACTGCGGCCGTGGGAATGGATGCAAAACTGGGGCAAATACCCGTCGGCAAACCGGCCGGTATTGGTTCACTGCCGTGGGAACATGCCCTAAGGGGCACAGCGCTGGCAACAGCAGGTCTGACACTAGCTTCTGCTGTCCTTCTCGAGGGGGGCATAAACTATGTGACAGTTTCCCTTTACGCTATACTTTACACAAAGGTGATTAGCTCTTGCAACATATACTTTCTGCTGTTGAATGTAGAATCTAAGATGACTTGTCACGTGCACTGAAAAGTAAAACTGACATTATTCCTGTAAAGATGCTGTTTCCCACATCTGGAGCCCAAAAACAAGGACACATTTCTCACTTACGGTCAGATTGAATGCACAGTTAAGGCCTGGTTCACATGTGCATCTCCATCACACACCTGCCAGTCCTATAAGATAAGGCACTGTGGGTGCCACCCTTTCTCAAGATACTTAAGAAAGGGGGAGGATCCCGAAATGTAGGGAAGGCTGCGCACACCTATCTGAGCCAAGGGAGATACAGATGAGGAGATCGGAGTGGAAAACATCATGGTCTGATCGGACATTCCTAAACATAGGAGAATACCGCAGGTTACTTTTTGAGACTTTTATATTTTGTCTATTTGGATATTTATTTATTATTGCCATAAGAGATGGTTAAAGAGATGAAAGAAATTGAGAAAAATTTACAGAAATTCCAAGTATATGGGAATGAAAGAGTATGGGGGACATGTTGAAATCGGGCGTGAAGCCCCTTTTTTCAGTTTTTTTTCCGTGAGAATGCACCTTGGGATTCGGGCCGAAGTCGCTCTACTCAGGGGGAAACTTCGACAACTCCCACAGACAGACCACATTAAATTGGGCTCCGTCGGGCTCTAATGCGCCCACTTTGCCAACCCACATTCATACTCTTTTGGGGTTTCGAATGGGCGGTCACGTCCCAAAAGCCCCTTCATGTTAAAAGGCCCGGGATGAAAATGGCAAGCTTGTGCCTAACAGCGCATTACTCATTGGGGCACCGGAGACACACAGTGGGGGCCATTTTACCCTGAAAACGGCGAAAAGCCCAATCATACATGTCGCCCTATATGTTTACTAAAGCCTATATGAAGGATGGTTAATAGTAGGTACCCTATACACACTCTAATACCTGCTGAGTACATACCTATTAGAGGTTTGATAAATTGAATTGAGTGTAGGTGCCATAAAACATATAACGTTAGAGGAGCGGTAAACTTGGGAAGAACCCCGGGATGCAAAGTTATGCCTCTTCTCCCAACCCATGGCTTTCCAGCTCTGGTGATGAAAAAATATTTAAAGACATCACCAAGAGCTACCTTAAAAAAGGTCAGATTGACATCACTAACTGGGAAGCTTTGACCACCGATCGTCTCCTATGGCGCTGCATGACCCATCACGGGATAGTGAGGCTTGAGATGGACCACCTCACCAATGAGGTAGGCAAAAGGACAGGGAGAGGATCCCAGATTTTCAAAATGGAAATTTTGCCCCCAAGATCTTTGTCTGAAGGATCGGACTCCTCAGGTGTTAGTAATCTTAACAGGTGTTATTCCTTTTTTGGGAAACCGTTAACAATCCTTTACAACTAGCTTTTTCGGGGTCTTGAAATGCGGGGTTGTAGTTTCACCACAGGTTGCAGGCTACTGCTGTAGAGTCTTTTCTTATATTGTCATTGCATTTTAAGAGTAACCTCCTTTACATTAAGCACATGATTCATGGCTTAGTGAACAAATTTAAAAATTTTTTGACTCTTCTTCCCCTTTCGGGCTGTGCCCAAAAAAAGCTTTATTAAAGATATTTTTTTTAATGGCTTTAAACATTAAAGTAACCTGTCCTCATGGGAAGGGTGGGGGTAACATTACTGCCTGGGGCCTCTGGTGAAATTCCAACCATGTCATTATGTCTATGGAAGTTTTCTCTTGCTAATATAGTTCCATCATCGTGTTCTGGTCTCCACCTACAGTAAAAGAAACATCAAAACAGTTCTTAAAAAGTTAATTCTTGTGGTTGGCCTCTGCAAATCTAAATAGTGGGACATCAATAGTATTAGCATGGGAGTAACTACTAGGGTGTTGGGTATAGGAGCTGCTATAGAACAAAAGGTGGCACTCAGAGGGTTTTGATGCTTAGCAATGACTGTGAATGATGGGAGAAGAATACAGATTACAGACCAATCTAATCTTGCCTGTGAAGGTAGTTATGGTATAGAGGGACCCCATTCCCCTAGTATAGTACTAGACGCTGTCGCATGTACCAACAACACACTCTACTTCTTCATTCTGGTGACTGGTGGGGGTCCCAAAACTCATTTGATACATTATAATACTTCAATTCCTCATAAACTGCCCATTAATGCCTATGGGGAAAGCTACTTTTTTATCATTTTTGGATCCCACTGCCACTAAACTTGGTAACCTTGTCATATGAAATCAAAAGCTTTCTGTGAACAACTAACAGTAGCCACATTCTCATTTTAGTAAAATAATGTTATATAGTCGTTACCACCATTCCGCAGAATTCTCTGCCATTGATTTGGGAAGCATCCAGACTAGCTTACCATAACACAGATTTCATAAGATCTCAGTTGATGATGTGCTGCTTAGCTGATGAACCATTCCCACGGCTATTACTGTTTGCAGTTTAATCAAAATAATCTGATAATCTCTATTTTTGAGGGTTTTTGTGTTTTGCAAAGCTCGGGTTTAATGCCATAAAGAAATTTTTTGCCCAATACATAATAATGGCCATTTATACTGCTCTGTCTTCAGTCTGTGAACTTTTGTCCTTCAGAAATGTATGTATATCACAAAGAAACAATTTCTGTACCTACAAAGTCTGTGCAGATTAATGTCATTTTATATCTCTACGGCAGTTAGAGCTAAAATTCTCGCTTCTTGCAATCACCTGTCGGGGGTGCTTACTGCATGAAGATTTTAAAAAGTACAGATTATTTCTGTCTTCTCTAGACTACAAAGAGAGGCAGGAAGCATGAGTTATATCCAGTATGTGCAGGAGCTGATGGGTGGAACCCAAGAATCAACTCCAGTGGGGAGCCCCAATAATCAACTCCACTGTTGGGCCCCAAGAATCAACTCCACTGTTGGGCCCCAAGTAATCACACACCACTTGTGGGCCCCCATAATAAGTCCGCTGGTGGGCCCCAAGAATCACTCCACTGGTGGGCCCCAAGAATCAACTCCACTGGTGGGCCCCAAGAATTAACTTCTCTGGTGGGCCTCAAGAATCAACTCCCCTGGTGGTCCCGAAGAATCAACTCCACTGGTGGGACCCAAGAATCAACTCCACTGGTGGGACCCGAGAATCAAGTCTGCTGGTGGACACCAAGAATGAATTCCCTTGGTGGTCCCCAAGAATCAACTCTAGTGTGGAGCCCCAATAATCAACTCCACTGTTGGGTCCCAAGAATCAACTCCACTGTTGGGCCCCAAAAATCAACTCCACTGGTGGGCCCCAGAATGAAGTCCGCTGGTGGGCCCCAAGAATCAACTCCACAGGTGGGCCCCAGAAAGAAGACAGCTGGTGGGCCCTAAGAATGAACTCCACTGGTTGGCCCCAAGAATGAACTCCACTGGTGGGCCCCAAGAATCAAATCCACTAGTGGGGCCCAAGAATCAACTCCTCTGGTGGACCCCAAGAATCAAGTCCCCTGGTGGACCCCAAGAACCAACTCCACTGGTGGGACCCGAGAATCAACTCCACTGTTGGGACCCGAGAATCAAGTCTGTTGGTGGACACCAATAATCAACTCCCCTGGTGGTCCCCAAGAATCAACTCCACTGGTGTCCCCGAGAATCAACTCCACTGGTGTCCCCGAGAATCAACTCCTCTGGTGGGCCCTTAGAATTAACTCCACTGGTTGGCCCCAAGAATGAACTCCACTGGTTGGCCCCAAGAATCAAGTCCCCTGGTGGACCCCAAGAATCAAGTCCACTTGTGGGCCCCCAGAATCAGGTCCACTGGTGGGCCGCAAGAATCAACTCCACTGGTGGGACCCGAGAATCAACTTCTCTGGTGGGCCCTAAGAATGAACTCCACTGGTGGGCCCAACAATCAACTCCACTGGTGGTCCCAAGGTAACTCAAATCCAGTCACAGCGACTAGACCTCACTCAACTGACTCAAACCCGGAGAGAGGAGCATCATCACAGAAGCGTCTGAGGTGAGAGGCCTGCACCACGGAACAACTGTAACCCACACTCTCTACAGCGCAGATAGACGCGAGGTAGGTGAAAAAGCGTTCATGCGCAAAAACTCCGCGACAAGAGGATGTAACTCTAGAGACGGCTACATGACCACCGGCTGGCCCCTCTGATCTTTCGCACTACACAAGCGCGCCACCCACAACATCGGGATCCATCACACCCAGCAAGGGCGCCTCTTCAGCGCCAAACAACCATCTTCGCGCTAGCGTGCGCACCACATACCGAGACGCGATTCCACTACCACCACACGAAAACACACACAGGACGCACTACAGAAACCCTACATTAGAGACCACGAGGCGTTAGTGCCTCTTTTGCATCATCTCTAAGACGACGTCACCCCCAACATTGCGTATTCGAACTGCGCAACAGACTGACTTACTCACAAGATTCATTTAACTAGAGTAGGTCAAGCGCATCCACTCGCGATATAACATATTCTCGAAACGTCGACACTGGCACCAGCGTGATCTGCTCGTCTACCTCACGTCTAGTGAAAACTCCACACTAGTTTGCGAAAAAAGGAGAGACACAAGATGAACGAGTTTCAGGTTTTATAGAAATCGAGCGACAAATTCACTAACACAGGTGTAGAGTATTCTATTAACACACTAAAAACCAAACTCTCGCTGAGTGCTAGTAACCAGAACCAATCATCAGAGCGACTCAGACACAAGGATCAATTGAGTGCCTCTGTATCACACAATCGTGGTTTGTATTGCGAACTCTCGTCGGATCATCCGATCAATTGACAGCTCAGCAGATTCTAGATGAAGCACCCAGCACATTTAACACAGTGAAAAGGTGTACACTCAAAAAAATCATACACTCTATCTGTGTAGTCAGAATGTTCTAATAGTATCATTTAACACAGTTTTAGACTTAACATCATGTATTATAGACACTACTGATATACAGGTACACACATCACAAGAGTGTATACACAGAAACACAATCGCATCTCTCAACACATACATCTTTGGGTTTTGGTATGTATAATTATAGCGACATGCTGAGTCACGTACTACAGATTATCAAGTGCATGATATGGACATAGTTCAAATTGAGTGATTCAGGTCTCTCATCACATTTGTTCTCATTAGTTTTCAAGATGATTACTTGTGGAATGCGCTACTCTTTAAGTCAACACTAGTTCGTCAGCACACACGTCTCCAGTCATGAATACTACACAGTCACGTGTGGTGGTACATCAGAGCAGTGATCATGTCTGTCTATGATTTGCGATGTGGAGTGGGAGTAATACACGGAGACACTGCGGGTATATTTGGAGTGGTTAATGGATATATTTGTATAAGCGCAATGGTCTGTACATTAGGGAAGAGGGACAGAGGTAGTGGTAACAGTGGCGCACAACTGAGAGATGGCACTACGAGTGACTATATTAGATGGTATCATCAGCATCGGGATGGTAACTAGTACTGGTCAAGGAATAGCGAGGATCAATATTTATTATTGTGATTGACACATATCATCAGGAGTCTAAGAGAGTGTGGAGAGAGTGTGATGTTATATCACAAAACGCACGGTTGTAGTAGATGTAAATAGAATAGCGGGATGATTGCAAGATGCATGGAGAGCAGTGCTTGCGAATCTGGTGATATACGGATAAAGATAGTATTTATGTTATTAGCTCTATGAAATTTTATAGTGTGTGGACTGAGGGCGTATTTTGTACATGATTGTTAGACAGAGGTATAGAGAGGATAGTGAGGAGCATGACACTGTTGAGTAGAGTGGGGGGTGACATGTAGATACACAAAATGTGATATAGGAGTCAGTATGTGAAGAGAGGGACAATGGTAGCTAGGGTAAGAACTACAGGACAGGCGACTCTAGACACAGGGGTCAGAAAGAGTGGTTACAACTGACAATGTCACGTCGTATGAGAGTCGTGTACGGTGGAACAATGTATGCTGGACTGAGTGTCTATCTATTCTCAGGAGTATTGCAGGCAGTAGTACTTGGCGGATGCGTGATGAATTACGCACGTTAGTGGTGTCTATGTATATGTTGGAGAGTGAGTTGTCGTCTCAAGTTGATCACACGACACAATTGTGCTGATCAGGTTAGGGAGGGGTACTGACATGTCATTGGATGTAGAGAGTACTAGAGATAGAATAGGTGTATGTCTAGGGTTCTTTTTCTTGTATGAGTGTGGCGTGCAGCGATGAGTGCGAGGAGGGATGTGGCGTGAGGTAAGGTACGATACATTGCTTGAGGGACTGTAATGGAGTGCAGTTTGGAAAAGGTTACGACTGAATTATTCATCGTCTAAACAGAGTGACAATTAACATACACTTTGGGATACACACAGAGTGGGAACAGTGAGTGTTAGGTGTGCATCGTTAGAGTGAGTTATCTATTATGTTAACACAGTCAAAGATGTGTTATGGTGTCTACTTGTGTGCACGTAATGAGTGAAAAGGGTGTAGTGTGTCTTGGAAAGGGGACTCACATAGTTATAGATGATTGCTTTATACGTGAATCATACTGAAGTGCTGTTGAAGGCATTAATGTTTTATTGTGTGCAATTAGGAGGTTATTAAACAGGCGTTGACGAGTGGACTTTTCACTATGAGTGGTGTTCTGCAAGTATCTGATTTGAGCTTTTGTCAGATAGCTAGAATATCTCTCAGGATCTATGAGTTGATGCGTTAAAAAACAATCGTATTGAGGACTTAGTACATCTAGACTTCGATTGGTGGGATGAAGTTATAGTCTTCTTGATAATACTTATATGCGTGCAGGTGGTTGCATGGTGGAGTGAGTTTATGTATGTGTTGATTCTTGAAAGTGGTCACTACACACAAGCGAACTGATGTGAGACTGATGGACAGTCAAGGGTATTGTGTACGGGTTACAATGGACATATTTGAGAGAGATAGAGAGAATTAGTGCAACAAGGTGGAACTCGACATATTTTTTCAGGTGGATACTCGATCTATTAGGAGCGAGTTTTACTGTTACTCAATGTTTTCACGGGTAGTAATCGCAGGTTCTGAGCGCGTCAGAGTTTGATTCACATCACATGGGTACACACATATATTGTGGGGTATACACTTCACGTTGAGACGGAAGAACTTCAAGTAATTGTGGGAGTGTATTTGTAGAGAGAAGTGTGTGGCATAGGTGGTGGGTATATGTGGGTGTGTAAGTTAATTACACAGATTCTCTTATGTTACTATTGCGATGTTCTTTCAAGGGGAATACACATGTTTGTAACAGACTCTGATATTTATTACACCATGTGTGCAAAGTGGTTCTTTTGATAGGGTTTGACTCAGGATAGAGTGTGAGTACCATACAGGTGACGAGACTATTAATATATAAACACATTCTAGACATGATAGTGTTAGTATGAGCAATTTTATGGAGGGAAAAGAGGAGGTATGGTTCATAATAGACGGCAAAAAATAGCGACACAAAAAAAAAATAGATAAAAAAGGAGGGTGGTAGTTGTTGGGGAGGGTTGAGTGAGTGAAGGCACAACATGGCACACAATATTACACACGACGGAGTGGTTAGAAAGATACTCAGGTGTACAATAGAGTCGGTTGTGGAGGTTCTGTACTTTTATGAGGGTCATGTAGTTGTGCCATGAGGAGGTTCTAGTGTATAGTGTGTGGAGACGAGTGATGTTATTAATGGGATAGAGGGGAGCAGGATGGTATCACAGAAATACACATGTACACATTTGTGGTGACATAGGGGAGGTAGTATCGGTGAACACATTGCTGGAGAGTGAGAGGTCGACATGTTGATTTAGTATGGAAGTATTGTAAGACAAAAAATATGTGGTGTCGTTCATATGACTACAAGTTCTTGTCGCAGGATTCATGTAATCACAGGTCAGGAGTTATCTAATAGATGGTCTTGTATGGATGACGGATGTCAGGGTAGGAGGGGACATGGTACTAGGGTGTGCACTGGGACGTATACAAGATGCAAAGGCGTGTTGGTTCTTTAAGTGTGATAAAATGAGAAGATTGCTAGGACACAGTACAGGATATGGCACTACTGGTATACATTTTAGAGGGGTTAGAAGACGATCGTACTCTTGCAGGATTCTGTTGTGAGTCTCTATAATAGACATGTATCGACTTCTATCTTATATTTATACATCTTCTAGAACGGGAGTTTATAGTCGGAGATTGCATGAGGGATCAGTTAAAGGGAGTCTAGATGGTATTTCTAAATTTTTATGTGGTTAATGGGGGATTTTATAGGAGGAAATATGTTGTTTGGAGATGTAGAAATTGATTGATATGGTTGGTGGGGTAGGTGAAAGGGATTAAAATTTTAATATGATGAGGGGTTGAAAGAATGGTGGGTTATGGTTTATAGGAGATGGTTGGGTGTGTAATTAGTGATAATATTGGGGAGGGGGGGATTGTAGGTTGTTGGGAATGTGAATGAGGGGGTGTTGATTGAGAATATTGAGGATGTGTGAGGATGTGGGAAGAATGGGTTGAAAGATAGGTGAGTTGGTTGAGGAATATTTGGGTTAGGTGAAGGTTGATTATTTTGATAGCAAATTTGGAATATGTGTTTTGTGGTTTTGGGTGATATGGATGATTGTTAGGGTGGGTATAATTGTGGGTATTAAGGTTAGAAGTGGGGTAGGAAAGAGTGGATAAGTGTGGAGGTGGGGGAAGGAATTGGAGTGAGGTAGGGTTATGATAGGGGTAGTGGTATTGTGAAGTCCAGGGACAGCCCTGGTGTTTGAAGATTTGTCCATGGAGGATCTGATAATTGGCAGCTCCTACTTGTTTAGTATTAATCATCTTCACTGCCCCACTGTCTTGTTAACCTAATATTACCATTTATAAATCTGATAAAGCTACTTAAACACATCTGCGGTCAAATAGAATCCATAAGGCTTGGTTGTGTCTCAGAAGTCAATAATATCACATGAAAAGAGAAAGGCCTACATTTAATTATTTTACATAGCCTCATTCTATTCTACAGCGCTGTATAGAGATTGTCAATATTCACATTGGCCCCTGTCTCCATTGGAGCTCACAGTCTATTTTCTAGATTAACCTATCAGTATGTTTTGGAGTGTGAAATAAACCGTTGCAACACAGAAAAAATATCCAAACTCCTTGCAAATGTTATTCTTGGTAGGATTTGAACCCATGACACCAGTACTGCAAAGCAACAGTGCTAACCACTGAGCCACACTGCTGTCCATTATATATAATCACAGTTACCTGCAGGTATCAATATCCTGGTGGACAACAGTGATTGGAAATGTCCTACACAGCAAGAGTTGTCTTTTCTGCCGATATACATTGATGAGATGAATAATAAGTTGACGGTCCATGGAATTTTTCTATTTTACTAGGAAATGACAGGCATAGGGAAGTGTTTTATACTGTTGATACTGTTGATCGCAGCTCATTTATTTAAAAAGCACCAGTATATTCTGAAGTAGTGGTCAAATGTCTCATTATGTTTCCAGAAGAGCTCTAATGTTTCCAAAGCAATGCTTTAGTACAACTAATATAGGGTTCCTTCCAATGTTGGAGGAAACTCAAAGGCAATTACAGAGAGAGAATACATACTAAGCATGTGTTGCAGCTTAAGGTTGAAAAGGCACTAGTGTAGATGCAAATGGGGAAGATTAACTAATCTTTTGTAAATTAAAGCAGTCTAAGGATGCTCTAAATTGCTATATAATAAATTTGGGCCACTTTTACATTTGTCTAACTTTATTTATCAATTATTGATTGGCTTACTTAATTTCTGTTCATTTTTGGCCTACTTTGTTGTATGTTAAGGTATACCCTCTTACCACCAGGCCGTGGTCTCTTTCTGTGTAACCCCTTAAGCCGAACGCCTGAAAAGTAGTTAATGACCAGAACATTTTTTTAGTTTTTGTGCTTCCTTGCGTTTGCAACATTTGTAATCTTTATTTTTTCAGTTACAGCAGTTTGTATTAGGCCTCGTTTTATTTGAACAAGTTGGTACTTGATGGGGGAATAGTTTTAAGTTTCACTTATAAATACTTGCAGGATTTTTTTTTTTTTTTTTTTTAAATTTTTTGGTTTTTTTTATTAATTTTTTTTACACCATTCACTTTCCACACGTAATAACTTGTTAATTAATTCTACATTATTACGGCCGTGTGGATACCAAATATGTTTAGATTTTTTTGTGCGGTGAAATTAGCCAAAACCAATTATTTTTTTATTAAATATTTATTTTTATTTTATTATTTTATTTTTTTACAACTTTTTTTTTTACAGTTTTTATTGTTTTTTTTTTCCTTTTTTTTTACTCCCAAGAAGTTAGAACTGTTTAAACCATTTTTTTACATTTTTTTTATTTTTACGACTTAGTTTGTATTAGCATATTCATAAGATCTAAAAATTCTAATCTGTGTCAGTCTGACACATGCAGATGATAGGTCCATTCACAAAGTGCGTCCTAGACACTGGCTTAATTACACAGACAGCGTCCGTGGCCACCTCTAGGACCCCCAGAGGCTGACTGTGGCAGCCGTTCCCTGAGCTCTGTCGGGTGGGCGGGTGATCCGATCACCCGACATACAGGGGACCCTTAGATTACTCCTGCGGTAACGCACCGTCGCAAGTCAAAGGGTAAAAGCACCGGGTTTGCGGAGGTTTCCGCCGTGCCCGTGCTCGCAGGGGATGCTCTGTGGATCCGGGGCTGTGTACACAGCCCCGATCCCAGCGCAATTGCGGCTCTGGCGCCGCAAACTCCGGTGTCTGCAGCGACGCTAAAGACGTCGCTGCAGACGAACACCACACCAGCCGACACTAAAGTCGGCGGGCGGTCCGAGTTAAGGATTTAGTCCCTGCCCACTGGCGGAAGACCAAAGTAAGACCAAAAGTGATCGGACAAAGGATTCAGCTCATTCAGCTAGACTCTACGGCTGCGGTCGCCTCAGCAACTAAAGTGTAAGCAGCAGAGATGGAGCCGGCTCCATCCCTACTTTTAGCGATGCCTGCCGGCTGTACTGATCAGCTGCAGGCTGCCGCTGTACAGCGCTCTCTTGAGGCGGCAGGAGCCTGGAGAGGAGCGATGCTGCAGGAAGCCAGCCGTGGGGTTTAACCCCTTAAATACCACTGGCAGCTTCCCACAGCATCACTCCTCCTCACCCTCTTGCCGGTCCAAGAGAGCACATTTGGACTATAAGATGCACCCTTATTTTCCCCCAAAATTTTAGGGGGAAAAAAGTGTGTCCTATAGTCCGAAAATACGGTAATGCTAATTTTGCTAATATTCTGGGTATTGCAGTCCTTTTATCATTTTTGTTGCCCGCCTTTGAACCTGTTCCAGCTCTACAATGTCTTTTTTTGTACACTGGTGGCCAAAACTGTACACAATATTCAGTGTGTGGGCTGAGCAGTGATTTGTACAATGGCAGAATAATGTTCTCATCATGTGTATCTATGCCCCTTTTAATACATCCCATGATCCTATTTACCTTAGTAGCTGCTGCCTGACACTGGCAGTTACAATTAAGTTTACTGTCCACTAAGATTCCCAAGTCTTTTTCAGGGTTACTTTTACCCAGTGTTTTTCCATTTAACATTTAATCATGGAATGGATTTTTGCGCCCCATGTGCATAACCTTGCATTTATCTGTGTTAAACCTCATCTGCCACTTCTCTGCCCAGGCCTCCAACTTATCCAGATCCCTTTGTAATAAAACATTATCCTCTATTGTATTAATTACTTTACACAGTTTAGTGTCATCTGTTAATAATAAACAATATTGTCACAAAAAGACAGTCAAATATTATTTGAGATTGCAGCTCTCTTTAAGATTTTCCTGTTGAAGATCTCTGTTTAAGTTCTCCTCCTCGGCCCCACTCTTCCCAACTAGGCCTCATCCCCACTTCTCCCTGTAGGAGTAAAGAACTCTTTTATATACCCTAGAACCTCACCTCTATCATACCATGCAGTGATCTTCAAAAATTTATGTAGAGCAGAAAGCTACTGCCTCGTTAAAACTGAGGTTATAAAATGGTTTCATTTTGTGAAGAAGCACTTTGATTTTTTTCCTACTTTGCCTCTCCACTTCCATTGTGTCAACATTAAAATATATTTTATTCTTCCTTGACCATTGCTAGTGATGGGGGGGGGGGTTTCAAACTCACCCAATTTTTTAGAAGGCATCACTTTGCTACTAGAGGCAGAGTCAGGACGACGAGTAGGCAAAGGTAGGCGGTCGCCTAGGGCGCCATACCTCTGCCTGACACTAGGGGGCGCAGGTATGGAGTCAGCTCAGGAGCTGGGCCGGCTCCATACATAGAAGGTGGCGGCCAGTCACTGCTGCCACCTTCATAAAGCAGGAGGGGCAGCAGCTTACCTTCACCCCCCCCTGCTCCCTCCCTGTGGGGGTCAGGGAGGGAGCAGGGGCAGCAATGTGTAGTGCGCAGGGGAGGTTGAACACCTTGCTCACCTCCCTGCGCTGGTCTGACATCTTCTTGTTACATGACAGGAAGCTACCAGAGAAGTGCATGCTGCGGAGAGTTGGCGGAGCTTCAGCTCCCTCTCCCTAACACGGAGTGTGGAAATAAGAAGATGGGCAGCTCTTCTCACCGGTGAGTGCTTACTAAGTGGGGGAAGAATTAATACAGGAGGAGAGATGAACCGGAGCAGATGGGAGAGATGAACTAGAGCAGAGGGGAGAGATGAACTGGAGCAGAGGGAGAGATGAACTGGAGCAGAGGGGAGATGAACTGGAGCAGAGGGGGAAATGAAAGGGAGAGGGGGGGGCTGAACTGGAGCAGAGGGGGAGATGAACTGGAGCAGAGGGGGGTGAACTGGAGCAGAGGGGGGGGGTGAACTGGAGCAGAGGGGGATGAACTGGAGCAGAGGGGGAGAGAAACTGGTGCAGAGGGGGAGAGGAACTGGAGCAGAGGGGGAGAGGAACTGGTGCAGAGGGGGATAGCAACTGGTGAAGAGGGGAGAGCAACTGGTGCAGAGGGGGAGAGCAACTGATGCAGAGTGGGGGAGGAACTGGTGTAGAGGGGGAGAGTAACTGGGGCAGAGGGGGGAGGAAGTGGAGAGTGGTTCAGAGGGGGATAGGAACTGGGGCAGAGGGGGGAGAGGAATTAGTGCAGAAGGGCACCATTTTTTAGGAGGGAGGGGGGCGCCATTGGTGTTTTTGGGCCTTTGGGGCCCCCAAAAAATGCCTTGCCCCGGCCCTGATTTAGGGTAAAACTTAATCAGGCTTGACACTCAAGGCGTACAGTCTTTGGTGTCCTTGACTTTTAAAGTCACCCGGGGGTTAAAATAAGGGAAAGGGAGCGGGGTTTCCCAAAGGTCGGCTCGGGAAAAATTGTCATCACTTGGTATAATTGAGTCCCCCCTAGTCCAAATTCCTGCAAAAAACTTACAAACCCATATACAATCCCCTGTATAAAGTTTAAAAAGGGTTTCCAAAATTTAGCATGAGGAAATATCCTGTTGGGATGGCCCTGCAGCGGAGCAATTTTAAACCCCATGATTGAATTTTAAATCTCTCCATCTTTAAAAATTTTACACCCCTTTCTGACTGTCATACATCCCACCAGGATTTTCTCATCCATTGAGTGATCTCCGCACTTCACTTGCCCCTTCTTAAAAAAAAGTCTTGGAAAAAAATATTTAACATGTGTTCCCTAAATTATTGGTAATAATAATAATAATAATCTTTATTTATATAGCGCCAACATATTCCGCAAAAACTTTACAAATTAAAGGGGGAAACTACATCATTAACATTAAAAGTACTTAAAAATGAGGGTGGGGGGCCCTGCTCGGAGAGCTTACAATCTATTGGGGTGTAGGGGTAAAAATAAGGTAAGAAGTGCCAATTTTTACAAGGGGTTCCGGCCCAAGTTTCATAAAGGGGGTGGTTTACTTTGAAAAATGGTAAAATTTGCCACCCAGACTTTTCATTAAAATACAGAAAAGTGCCTGTGAGTGCCCTAGGGGTAGGGAGTGAAAAAATGTTTGTGTACGTTGGGGATTTGGGGGGCCCACAGACCGAAAAATGAAATTTTCCCGGGCCCCTTAAAATGTGGGGTTTTTGTGAATTTTCCTGACGCCCGGGGTAGCATTTTCCAGAAAAAGGGCCGCTGCACTTTAAAAATCTTGTGGGCGGGGGGGGGAGGTTCGATGATTGGGGAATGTAATCTAAATATCATCAGCAGAGCGGAGGGGCACGGGTAGGGCGGTAGACAGAGACGGGAAAGGAATTTTAGGGATTTAGCAGCGCGGGTGGAGAGCTTTAGGGGTTTAAAGAGTGCTGATTATACTTACCCCTGAACGGGGTTGAGCAACCAGTGCAGTGACTGACACAGGGGGAGGTTTTTCAGTGTAGCGGCTGGAGAGAAAAATAAGCCCGGCTGCTGCATTTTGGAAAGATTGGAGAGGGGGGGAGTTTGCAAAAGAGGGGGGGACCCATAAACAGGGGTTGCAG
Source organism: Phyllomedusa bahiana (assembly GCA_025379985.1). Taxonomy (NCBI): domain Eukaryota; kingdom Metazoa; phylum Chordata; class Amphibia; order Anura; family Hylidae; genus Phyllomedusa; species Phyllomedusa bahiana. Next base: position 76,197 of record JAODAL010017669.1, read on the forward strand.
TAGTCCCAAAACGAGAAAGAATAAGAGCAGTAATGAAGTTTGAGTTTTTTCCACAGTGAGAAACGGACGGGTTTTTTGGGGTTTTTCTTGAGGGGCAGGTGACAGGGAAAAAAAAAAGAACAGAAACCCCGCTTCTTCCCCTAGCTCTAGTCACCAAGTCATCAAATTTAGCGTGTTGCTTGTTTTGCTAGGTCTCTAAATCTAGAGCAAAAAAAAAAGGCATTTTTATAAGGGTAGAAAATTTAAAAGTGTACGTCCCGGACGTAGGAGGTGGGTCCACTGGGCCACCGCAAGCGAGGGGGTAAGCCACGCCCGGAAATGGAATCAAAGTAGGTTTCCCCGGGTTTTTACCAGGCCCCCCCATGGGCGTAAACCCCCCCCCTTTTGGGCCCCCCCCTCCTACTGGCCTGGAAAAACTCTGAAAATTTTGTTTACGATCCAGAATATTGCTCCCTGGCTCCCAGGGGCCTCTCCCCGGGCCCAAAACCCCCTTTCCCGTCAATGAGAAAAAAACGCTTTCCCCCTGACCGTCTTCATTCCCGAAACTCCTTTACCGTAAAAAATCGGTGGTATCCCCTCAGGGGTGGGAGGAGAAGTACCTGAGAGAAGCGATTAAGGATGACCGGGTTTTTCAGGGAGACATGGAAAGGGGTTCGGGGCCCTCATAGTGGGGGGGGGGGCGGAAACTTGTATGCTAATGGGTTAATGCGCTTGAGCAACCCCGAAAGGACCCAGGGAAAACCGGGAACCCCGCTTTTAGTGGGAACCTTTAAAAAGTATATAAATTTTGGCCCACAACCACACCTTGTCCCTGGGGG
>JAODAL010017670.1:0-77013 GCA_025379985.1 Phyllomedusa bahiana
CCACACCATACACCTCCTCCTCCATGTTCACGGGGGGAACCCAGGCATTAGAGTCCATTTTTTTTTTCCACCTTTTCTGTATCACACAAAGACACGGGGGTTTGGGAAACCCAAAAAGATATCAAATTTGGACTCATCAGACCAAAGCACAGATTTCCCCACTGGTCAATGTCCTTCCCTTGTGTTTTTTAGCCCCAAACAAGTCTCTTCGCTTGTTGCCTGTCCTTAGCGTGGTTTCCAGCAGCTATTTTACATAAAGGCCCCGCTGCACAAGCTCCTCTTAAAAGTTTGTATAGATGTGCGTGCTGCTGAACTCTTGTGGCATTGACCTGGCCCTCTAATCTGAGCTGCTTTTAAAACCTCGATTTCTGAGGTGGTGATGGGGAAAAAACTTATCATCCGAGCAAGGTGATCTTGGTGCCCTTTTCCCGGGGCGTTCCTCATGTGAGCCAGTTTCTTTGTAGCGTTGTGGTTTTTCCCACCACATTTGGGGGGACTTTTTAAAAGTTTCCCCAATTTTCAACTGACTGCTTCATTTCTTAAAGTAATGATGGCCCTCATTTTTTTTAGCTGCTTTTTTCTTCCCATAATAGAAATTCTAACAGCCATTCAGTGGGGACATCAGTGTGTATCCCCCTGTTCTGAAAAAAACACAACTAGGGGCCAACCCCATTTATAAGGAAAGAAACCCCACTTATTTAACCTGACAGGACACACTATGAGGAAAACCATTTCAGGTGACTCCCTCTGAAGTACTAAAGGAATCCCAAGGTGTGAAACCCCAGTAATAAAAGCAAAAGGTGGCTACTTTGAAGAAACCTAAAAATTAAAAGACTATTTTCAGTTGTTTCACACTTTTTGTTAATTTATAACCAAGTGTTATTCAAAGTTTTGATCCCTCAGTGTGATCTCAATTTTTTAGTATAAAAATAAAAAAACCTTGGAATAAAGGGTGTCCAAACTTTTGGTCGGGTGCAGTGATATATCATTCCCTACCAAAAATGCATAAATGGGGGTTTCCCCCAACATTTCGGCCGATAGTTTTAGGCATTGGTTCCCTACAAAAAAATTGGTAATGGCTGTCATCAACTCAGCCCTTGGGAAAACCCTATACCAGGTTAAAAAAATAAAAACCAAACCCTATGGGGATGATAGAAAAATGGAGGTGGGGTGAGGAATGGTGGTTATCCTGTATTCAGGGGTCTCTATCCCGTTCCGCATGATCAAACCCCAACTGCATTAGGATAGTTTTTGAATAAATATAGCAATTAAATATAGTTCAGATTAAAAAAAGAACTATACAGTGGATGTAGTTTTGTACTTGCTGGCACACAACTACTCCATGTTTAATGGGGTTTTTTATCTCCAAAAACAAGAAGCGTCAATGAGGGCTGGTTTCTCCCCATCGCTGGCAAACAGTGGTATGTGTGTGTGGGGAGGGAGGGGGGGGCAGTGGGAAGTAGGATATACGGGTTCTGGTTTTTAAAAATATGAATAAAAATCCATGAAAAACTTTTAATATTAACAGGCGAAGTTAGCTTCCACGTCTCAGTCAAATCTTTTAAGCAAGACTATGCTGAAAAAACCCACCCCTACCAGTTCAAGTACCCCAACAGGGGGGGACTAAGAAATTCCTTTTTTGGAGAACTGGTTAGGATGCGGCGGAACTGCACAAGTGATACCACATATAGACAGGCTGAACCTTACACTTGTGAACGTCTTAGATTATTTGGCTACAAGGCTATTTTTCCCTACAAAGTAAAATAAGTAAATTGGAGAGAAAGAACCTGCTGATTAACAATACTAAAACTAAGAGAAATATCACTTCTAATAACATTTTCTTCTCTACCACCTATAGTCTCCAATACAAACAAATTGTAAATATATTAAAGCGACATCTACCCTTGCTGTACGTATCCAAAGAGATGCAACATTTGTTGCAAAGAAATGTCAAATTTGTGTCTAGAAAGGCTCCCACAATTGGGACATACCTTTCCCCTAGCTTCTTTGAAGTGCCACAAATGTAAACTTGGTTACTTTATCAAGGGGTATTACAAATGTGGATATAAAAAATGTACCGCATGGCGCTCTGTGACACCAACAATGATACTTTTAAGTCATTTTCAAATGGGAAAGTTTTTGATACACAGCTCTGGAAAAAAATTTTAAGAGCCATGACAGTTTACTGAAAATCAGCCACTCTACATGTCTCACAGCTTTCTTTCCAGTGTCAGTTAAATTTCCCAAACCCAAAAGTACCCTCATTCATTAATGTGCTTCTGTTTAGGTGATCACTAAACCAAAATTTTTTTTAAATAAAAGAAAGTATAAAACACGATGTGGTTTTACATTCCTTTTGCAATGGGGACAAGCGGAGGGCAAACAAGTGTAGAATAAGCCAAAAAGGATTTGAATTAAAAAATCAGGGGTTATCCCAAAAAAAAAAGCGAGAAAATTTAAAATTTTACAGTGGTCTCTTAATTTTTTTCAGAGTTGTAAATACATTTATTAATTGCAACACCCGATACGTAATTTATATTATCAGTTGTGATATTGGCAAATTACAATATGTAGGGTGTACTACATGTCCCTTGCGAAGACATCTTTCATTGGTCATCTGCGGTATCCAGACAAATTTTGGGGATCATAGGGGGGGGGGGGGGGATTTTTTTGAGTACTTTAGTTTTCTGGTTTTAAAAAGGTAGTGAACGCTAAGCGAGGGGGGAAATCTACAAAAAAGCTGTTAGAGAGTCCTGGTGGATCTTTAATTTACAAACAAGAGTCCCTCACGGTCTTAACATATGGCAGGACCTACTATATCATTATTAATGGCATTGTGTTTTTTTGTCATTTGTTTTTAATAATCTGGCTTTTAAAGGTACGTATAAACACATGATATCTTCAGGCGTTCTATTTAACTGGCACTATCCATTTAGACGTCAGATGTTCTGACTGCACAATGTACAAACAGGATTGCAATTATATCACCTGTTTTCTGCCAGATACGGTGAAATTTTAAATATGTTACAATAAAAGAAGACTTTTTAATGCTCTGAAAATCTCTGCTCGTACAAGGAGCATGTGATATTTCCATATATGTGCACTAAAGAAGGATTTTTGGCTTCCCTTCCTCTGGGCTCTGTACGGCAGGTACGGGATTAAGTTGGGGGGCGCTATTACATTTCTTTTCGTGCACCTGGTTTTGAGGAGGAAAAAGGGAAAAAAAATTTTTTAGCAAAAGTGCAGTGAATTAGTTTTTATTGGTACCATTTTGGGATAAATGCGACTTTTTGATCACTTTTATTCCAACTTTTTGGGAATATGAAATGACCCAAAAATCCCACAGTTTTGCTGCTTGGAATATTTTTTTCTATGGTATTCAGCATACGGGATGAATGATGCTATATTTTTTATAGATTGGACTTTTACGGCCATGGCGATAACAATTATGTATAACTTTTTACTTTAATACTTACACTACCATTCAAAAGTTTGGGATCACTTAGACATTTCCTTATTTTTGAAAGAAAAGCACAGTTTTTTTCAATGAAGCTAATATTTAAATGAATCAGAAATACACTCTATACATTGTTAATGTGGTAAATGCAGGGGCGTTGCTAGGGTCCAAAAACATCCGGGGCCCGGGCCCGGTGTTAAATTTTGCTCAGTAGGCAGGGTTTCACAACGGCGTTTTTTAAAGCCCATGAACCGCGGCATGTGTTTTTACAGAAAAAAAACTGTGGCCAGCGCGTCCCCCTGAAACTCCCACTAATTTTTTATTCTCCCAAGAACAGGTAAGCGTTGCTCTCAGTGACAGCTATGAGTTACCATAATGTTGGCTCGTACTTCAGGTGCATTGAAGCGCAATTACCCGCCAAAGTACGGACCAACATTTTTATTTAAACATACACAGCGTATTTGTGGGGGATAACTGTGCGTAATGCGCCCAAAGTTCGCCCCACAAAACGGTGAAATCAAGGGTAGGGCTGTGAATTTTTTTCCCTGCAAAAAAAAAACCCGCCCGAAAAAATAAGTGACCTGCCACGGGGGGAAAAGTGAAAATGGATGGGGGGGGCCCGGGAGCGCTGCTGAAATTACCCCGGGAGGGGCGGTTACTTCCAACAGCGGGTATAAGCGGTCCCACAGGTCCGTCCCCATGCTTTTGTGTAAAATACCCTTGGGGGCGTACTCCGTGTGTTTTGGAAGAACATGCTTTTCAGTGTTTTACTTCCAACCCACAGGGGGACCGGTATTCACCCCCCTATAAACCCGCGAAGAGTGAATTCATTCCCCCCCCCGGTGTACAATATATTTTTGTGGGAGGGAGAGGAGATGAAATTCATAGCCTGTAAAACTATAAATTACAGTAATTTGCGGTGGCAGGGGGGTGTATTAAAGCGAAAATACGCCAAAAAAATGCGCCCCAGGGTTTTCGCAGTTGAACATAGCCTTGTCGGCTGAGCAGTAAAAATCATACGCAACCCTGACAAATGAAAAGATAAAAATTATTTTAAAATATGTTTGTCATCGGGTTGTTTTTTCATGTCTGGGGGATTTTTCCCCTGGCGAAAATTCCCGGTAACCTCTCTATAGAGAATGGATTACATTCCTCCCCCATGGTGCAATACGTCATATTGTATGAATGGGGAAAAGTGACATGTCAATCTTTAGGGGGGGTGGGGGGCTGTTGCCCTCCCCCCATGCTTGAAAGATTGCTGACAGCGCGGCCCCCTGAAGATACAGTTTTTATTGCAGGATACTGTACAATCACAATGCACCTTTGGAACATGGGAAAAGGGAACACAGGCTGGATTGTGTTTTAGGATGTAATGAGGGATTTTGTTTATATTGTGTTATACCCAATATCATACAAAATACACAGTACAACAAGAGACATATATTCAAACTACATACAACACATACAATCATACTACCACACCACACACGTAACACTTAAACATACAACGACATCTATAAAAACACATACTACACACAGACATCTATACAAAACACATACTCACACATGTATCCCCAAATAAATACAATACTCACATTTAATACACACTTTCTACACATCTTTCAGTACAGCTCAACCCCCCATAACATTATTTTGTCTCCCCCTTATTCACTATTTAATACTGTTGTGCAGGCTCCTCACTCACTTGTGTCCTTCTTGCTGGTCTGGTCCGGGGGACTAACGAAGCGGGGGGGGGGCCCCCTTTACGGCCCGGGCAGCGCCTGCTTCCAGACCCCTTCACTTGTGAGCAGGGGCGCCCCCCCTCCTCCCGAGCTCCCTTTATCCCGGGCATCGCCTCCCCCCTCGCTGCACATAGCTGTGTGCTCTAACTGTTTGGTCCAGGGGGAACCCCTCTTTTCAGTGCAATAGCTTGTCGGTTCAGGTCACAGTAAATTTACCCGGAACCGGGGGTGCTGAGACTCGGGGACGGGGGTTTTCCGGGGCTTGGCCCCCGAACAAAATTACCACGACGCCCCTGGGTAAAGGGCTTTTTAGCTGCAAACGTCTGGTTATTAAAACAATTCTACATAGGGATATAGAGGCCCCTTTTTAACAACCCATCATCCCCCTTTCAAATGGTACTTGGTTTGCTTAAAAGTGTAAGAAAGCTTTGATTTTTGATCACCCTTGAAAACCCCCGTGCAAAAGGTTTAGCCGTAAAACATTTTGGATTAGAGAAACTTAAAACTGACCTTCCTTTGTGCTACTTGAGGAAACGGGCATTACATTTGTTGGTTCATAAAATGCAAAAAGGCCAGAAAAAAAGAACTTTCATGTTTTAAAAAGACAGCACATTTTGTGCTGAGAGATGAAGCTTTTTCCCTCAGAAAATTTCCAAGAAACTGAAGATTTCCTACAATGGTGTGTAATACTCTCTTCAGAGGAGAGCTCAAAAAGGCTCAAAAAAAAGAGAAAGGGGGAGTAGGGGCCCAGTAACAACCCTGAGAAAAAAGACAATACATAAAAGTCTTATTTGAGAAATCACTGCGATAGGGTTTACCTTCTGTTCCACCATTGGCCTATCGGGCCACCGGGGCCCCCCTTCGCCTTTAAATGTGGCTTGGCTTTTCCTGTGTTGAACACGCCTTGTCCTGGATCTTTATTGATTTCTGGCCAATGCCCTTGGCCAGGAATCCACCAGCACTCCTAGGGTTAATCTAATTCTCTGGTGTTTTGACAGCTTCTGCTTCCTATCCCTCTGCTCTGCTTCCTCCCTTTCCCTATTTATAGCCCCCGCTTCCTTCTTCCTATGCCTGCTATAGCAAATTCGTACCTTAGTTAGCCTTCTCCTTTTGGATCTTCTGTACCTTTTGACCCTGCTTGTGTTCTGGTTTCTCCTTGCCCTTACGATTTTGTACCGGGGCTGCCCGACTTGTTATCGACTTGGACTGTCCGACTTACTTTTTTGTGTTTTGTTTTTGTTATCTCTGTCTGTGTGCACTTAGCTCAGTGCATTTTCAGTCATCTGGTTGGGGCCGGCCTGTTAAGAAGTTGGGTTCCCCAAAAGGCAGGGACAGAGGTTGGGGCGAATGTCAGGGTCTCACTTGTCTGTGTCTTTGGGTGCGTCCCTGACTACCCCTGACATTACCCCTTAAACTCCACCGTCTTCCCTCAGCATCACCCATCTCCAGCCTCCTGCAGGCCCAAGGTGGTGCAATCGGACTATAAGACGCACTTCCATTTTCCCCAAAAAATTTTGGAAGAAAAATATGGTACCTACAATTTATAATGAGACTATATAGAGATAAACAGCAGCTTAAGTAAAGTGAGATTAGTGTGACCTGCCATACAGTTTTCTCTCACAGCTATAGAAGGACAGTATTTTATATGTAATATTTAATTGCACTGCCGAAAAAAAAAAGTTTTCCAAGAATATTGGTTTTATCAAAAATATTCCTTTCTGATGGCAGTGTCCCTTTAAGTCCCATTAAAAAGAAATATTAAAAAAGCAAACATAATACAAAGCTGACTAAATTGTTTCAAAAAAGTCTTCAAAGGGGTTATATTTCTACAAGCAATTGATAACATTTGAATTATAGGGTAATAAATTCATTTCAAGCAGTGTATTGATAGTATTACCTTTACTTTCACCGTTGTACTGACTGAATCACCAAAGTTGTTTGTGACAGTAACAGTAATGTTTAATTGGAAGCCATATTCTTCTTCTCCAAGAGGTAAATAAACAGAAAGAAGTTCTTGATTTGGACCACAGTAGAGCTGAGATTCTAGAACATAAAAAAGAGTCAATCCTGCAAACTGTTGGGGGAAGGACAGAAAAGGATGTAAATTATGTCTGTGGTAAATTTAGATTGAAGGGTATCTCCAACTTTTACAGTTCTCCAAGGCATCTAGAATGAAAACAAGCTAAACTGCAAATGGTTTTGATTAGAAATGTAAGTACACAGCTGCTGTGCAGACCAGGGCCGGGACGACGGGTAGGCCAAGGTAGGCGACCGCCTAGGGCGCCTACCTCAGCCTATCCCTAAGGGGCGCTGTCAGGGCCCCCCACCCTGCCGGGGCTCCCGGCCGCTTGCCCGTGGGCCTTGGTGACGGCGGTTCTGTGACCCGCTTCGCGGAGCGAGAAACAAGCGTCCCTGCCCCGCAGACAGTGTGGGCTGCTCCCCGGGGGGAAGTGGATCCCCCGGTGAGTGCAGGGCCGACCCCAACCGGGGCCGCCCGGGGTCTCATAGCGCTGAGGACCCGCCGCGGCCCCCTGCGGGCCTTTAGCCCGGCAGCGTCGCAATGCGTGTGTCTCGCGAGCTGCTTCCTCGGGGCACAGCGGGTCAAGGCCCCTGCGCCCCGAGGAGTGCGGAGGAGGCGCGGCCTGAGAGGACAGAAGAGGAGCGCGCGCCCGGGAATTGGGTAAGTATTATGTTGTTGTTTTTTATTGCTTGCCTGTGGCACCCCTAATATTATGCCGTTGGCCCCCATACGCTGCATTTGGCCCTGTATTCCGCTTGCGCCCCTATAATGGGGACTGCGGCACCATTATGCCTGCTGCGGGCCCCCCTATAATGCCTGCATGTGGCCCCCATATTTAATGCCTGCCTGTGCGGCCGCCTCTTTATTCTTGCCTGTGGCCCCCTACGCCTGCCTGTGGCCCCCTATATCCTGTCTGTGGCCCCCTATATCCTGCCTGTGGCCCCCTATATCCTGCCTGTGGCACCCCTTTAATCCTGCCTGTGGCCCCCCTATATCCTGCCTGGGCCCCCTATATCTCGCCCCTGCGGCCCCCTATAATGCCTGCCTGCGGCCCCATAGATGATGCCTGCCTGCGGCCCCCATAATGCCTGCACTGCAGCCACCTTAATGCCTCCTGCCTGTGGCCGGACTATTTCTGCCTGTGGCCCCCTTATACGCCTGCCGTGTGGCCCCATATTTTCCTGCTCTGTGGCCCCTATAATGGCTTGCCTGGTGGGCCCCCTATAATGCCTGCCTGCGGGCCCCCTATAATGCCCTGCCTGGTGCCCTATATGCCTGCCTGAGCCCCCATACACATGCCTGAGACCCCATCATAGGTGACTTGTGGCCCCTATATGCCTGCCTGTGGCCCCCGTACGACTGCCTGAGGTCCCATACGCCTGCCTGAGGTCCCTTCGGCCTTGCCTGTAGCCCCCTACGCTGGCCTGTGGCCCCCATACGACTGCCTGTGGCCCTCCATACGCCTGCCTAAGCACCCATTACGACTGCATGAGGTCCCATACGCCTGCCTGTGGCCCCCATTTCGCTGCTGAGGTTTCCCATACGCCTGCTTGCTGGCCCCATACGCCTGCCTGAGCCCCTAGTACGGCTGCCTGTGCGCCCCTATATGCCTGCCTGGTGCCCCATTCGCCGTGCCATGAGGCCCCATACGCCTGCCTGTGGCCCCCATTACGCCTGCCTGCGGCCCCATAATGCCTGCTGCGGCCCCCATAATGCCTGCCTGCGGACCACTCATAATGCCTGCCTGTGGCACGCCCTATATTCTGCATTCTGGCCCCATACGCTGCCTGTGGCCCCCTATTATCCTGCCTGTGCCCTATTATAATGCCTGCGTGGCCCCTATAATGCCTGCCTGCGGCCTATAATGCACTGCCTGGTGCCCACCTATATGCCTGCCGAGCCCCCTTACGCCTGACTGTGCCACTGTACGGCTGCCTGTTGGCCCCTATATGCTGCCTGTGGCCCCTATATGCCTGCCTAGGTGCCCCCATACGCCTGCCTGTGGCCCCATACGCCTGCCTGTGGTCCCCCATACGCCTGCCTAAGCCACCATACGCTGCTGCAATGTGCCTGTCGGCCCCATACGCCTGCCATAAGCCCCCCTTACGCCTGGCCTGTGCCCCATACGACTGCCTGTGGCCCCTAAAACGCATGCCTGATGGCCCTTACGCCTGCCTGTGCCACAATACGCCTGCCATGTGGCCCCATAAGCCTGCCCTGAGGCCCCCATACCGCTGCCTGTTAGCACCCCATGACCATGCCTGAACCCTAGCTATATATTTGCACCTGAGCCCCTAGCTATATACCCTGCCTGAGTGCCCCCTATATTTCATATACCTACCTGGTCTAAGGGGACAATATTATATATACCTGCTCTGACTGAGAGGGGCGATTAATCATATATACCTGCCTGACTGAGAGGGCATATTTATATACCCTGTTGACTAAGGGGACTTATTTCTTATAATTAAGGAGTTACTGGAAATGTGAGGAATATAAGATATTTGTGTCCAAATCCTAAGGGGTCGAGTCTTGGCCGGGAGCAAATTGCATGACAGGTGTTTGAACCGGTTGGAGAAGAAATGGGAAGTGAACGACGCTGATCAGAAAAGATGGTACTCCGGTGGTCACTAATGTAACTGCAGTGTAATCACTTATAGTCTGGAGTCTACATAACAAATAGTATCTTCCACTATATGGTCACTGTATGGCGGTTGGTAATATGTGATCAGTGCCTGTGTACAGCTGTCACATCGTTGGCGGTCTCGTTGTATGGTCAGGTCTGGCAGGATTATTTGGAGCTTAAGTGTTAATAGTTTTGGGTCCTTGGTTTTGTAGGAGTGTTTTTAGTAACAATCACTTGTCTGGTAGATTTGGCTCCATTTGTATAAGGTGGATTATTTAGTGACTATTATTTTAGGGTATTGCACTGTTATACGGAGGGGAGCGTTTTTGAAAATGTCAAATTTGTCAGCAGCTGATTTTCATTGTGCAGTGGACTGCTGAGGAGATGGACGGGAGCTATGTGGACTGTGCAGAAAATTGGTGACAGGACCTGGCGCAGGGGTGAGAGGAATTAGTGTGTGTGTGTGGGTATTTTTTTGAGAGCGAGGGGGGGGGGGGGCGCCATTGGCTGTACTCGCCTAGGGCACCAAAATGCCTTGTCCCGGCCCTGGTGTAGACCTATGCATCGCTATTGATTCACACAACAAACCCTGTGCAGCCAATTCTAAAGGGACTAACATTGTCTGGCAGCAGCTTATTCCCCTCTCCCCACTGAGGACACATGGAGGATCTGACAACCAGAGAATGCATGTGTACAAAGAGATCAGCAGAAATAGTTGTCGGCTGAATGCTATTGAAGGTGTTTTAGTGTTATAATCTTTTATGTATATTCCACTGTTTGCTAACCTACATTAATAATGAGTATGACTGCAACATCATAAGGCTATTTAAAAAGATATTAAATCTTCGACCTTTTTAACAAAAAAATAGAAAACACATACAATAGGCAAAGATAGCCAAAACTAAACCTAGGTTTGGCTACGTAAGAGCATCCGTCCTAACGTCCATCAAAAAAGATGGAAAAAATTGCTATTTTGTCCAGTAAAAAAAAAAGACAGACACTTGGTCAACAGGTAGAGTCAGTAGAGTCAGTCAGGTGCCATTGGTGTCCGTCATGTTACGGATCCAGCACTACAGTTATTTTCTGTTCTTATGATGGAAAAAAAAAAAACAGAAAAAACAACACAAATCTAAACATAGCCTTACATAAAAATTTTTCCATGTGTTATAATTTTTATAATACAATATGGACATTCTATGTTAATAAAAGTTAAAAAGAAAGACTGCTGAATAGTGAGACAAGTCAGGAAGCCTGTGGTAGCATATGTCTAGAACCACAACGCTCTACTCTAAACCTGCCATAGTTAAATAATAACATCCCTTAACTCTAAAATAGGAAGGAAAGCCTTGGGAAATCTCCTAAAACCACCATTGAGTCCCTGTCAGTGATTTCCCTTTTCTTGGATGTAATTCTTTCAGTAGAGTCCTACTACCAGGTAGCTATATCTAAGATGATGCTGCCCTACTCACTGCCAGTCTCCCTTCCTGATTAGTCATCAGCCCTCTCCCCAATTTTCATCCTAATCGGCGATGCTCCAGCCGCTTTTCAGAATCCCTTCGCATCTTCTCTCCCAGCACTAGATGCTACAGACCCATTTATGCAACTGCCACATCCCCATATGGACCTGCCTCACCCTTTTTTTGCCCATTTATAACAGAAGTTGCTCCCTGACTTACACTCTTGCCCAAATGGGTGAGACTCTTTTATGACCACTTTAATTTTACATTGTTAATATCATTAATACTGGTTCGATTTTTGTTATCACACAGCTATCCTAATTGTTTGATCATGCCCATCCGCAAGGGTGCTTACTTATCTTACACCCTTATTATCCTCTGGAAAAACCATGCTGTCAGCTCCCACCAACTCTCTTTTTGTTCATGGACACTTTTTTAGCCTTCCTCCCTGCAAGTACCCTTTTCTAAAATGAGAGGCAGATTCACATTCTCGGCACCTTCTATCTGCCAGGCTGTCTCACATCTCTATTTGAATTTTTGGAAACTCATGTCCAGGCATTACATGCCTCACAGTAAATAGACAACTATACATTTCATTCTCATCCATATCACACCCATACACTGATAGTACTTTTAGGCAACATTTCAATTCTCAGATCCCTAGTAACTCTCTTTAACCACAGGACGAAGTAAATCTTAGAGGCTATTCCTCTTCTGAGACTTTAATGGCACTTCATTTGTAAATAGCCAAAATGACTAAGAGGTCTTGGTTCCACCTTAGAGGCTGCCAGAGATCAGAATGGGAGGGTCTCCTGCTTGGTTCTCCAGAAAGAGGATATGAGGAGCCTATTTTCATTTTAGTTTTTAGAACTTACTGAAGTGACTGTTTCACAACTATAACTAAAGAGAACCAGACACATATATGGCCTCCTCTACAACTCATCTCCTCTCTGGAGTCTGGAACCCATCAGACATTTTTGTAGTATATCTTGTGAATATGTCATGATTGTGTCAGAAAAAAATATTCTTTGAGGAATAAATCCAGAGATAATACAAAAACTATTTTTACTGGAATGCTTTTTAGGCTGCTTAAAATACCGTATATAGTTTTATAGTGCCAGGTATATACTGTCCACTATAATAGTGTCAGCCATACCATGCCCACCATAACAGTGCCAGCCATACAGTGTCCACCATAACATTTCCAGCCATACAATGCCCACCATAACAGTGCCAGCCATACAGGGCTCACCATAACAGTGCCAGCAATAAAAAGACCATCATAACAGTGCCAGCAATACAGTGTCCACTTTAAGGCTATGTTCCCCAGGCTTATTTCGGACGTATTTTCGACGTATTTGCGGGCGTACAATACGTCTTTAAATTCGATCGTAAAATTAAGTCCCTGTCATTTTATTGAGGGTATTTGCAGTAAAATCCCATAGTAAGAATGGGGAATGTATTTAGAGTGAAAACGTGCCAAATTTTGTGACACGTATTTGAAACTTTATTTGGGGAGTATTTGCGGACGTAATTACTCCATAATTAGCCTAACAGTGCCAGCAATCAGTACCCGCCTAAAGTCCCAGATAAGTGCCCCATAATAATGCCAGCCATACAGGGCCCACCATAACAGTGCCATCAGTTAAATGCAATTGTCATTAATATTATTTTCTGAAGTTTGAGAACAAAACACCAAGCATGTTCGTGTCCTGATGCCTGGGTGCCGCACAAAGAGGCACTGGGGCCTGCTTGTTGTGCACCCCTGGTTTATGTTATACTTTTGGTTACTAACCTGGTGATACTTACTTAGCTTAGGATAGAAGCAGTAAGTGAGAGAGATGCGCTGATCTTGATTGCAGGAGTCAGTGAGAGAACATGGAGAGAGGCAGGAGATCCGGAAACGGGTCAGTACAGACCCATCATTTGGGTATATGTTACAGTTTGGCACCTCTGGAGGTGGCATTGTGCTAACAACCATCATGTCTTCTCCATATTCATGTAAAGTCTTAGCTTAAATAAACAAGATAAATGTACATATTTTAGCACAAAACTCAAAATATAATTATTAAATTAAAAAGGACTCCGCTGTGCCATTAGCAGAATAGGCTGCACTGTATGTCATTACATCGCTCATACTAACAGTAAGTAAATGCCATAATAGAACTAATTAAGAAAACTGCTATTTATGCAGAAAAGGTAATATACAATGTAGGAGCACAAATATACACAACTTTATATGTTACTCAAATGCTACACAGTGTTGTGATTGCAGCTCAGCAGTGACAGCTACTATTGAAGCCAGGTATGAGGTCAATACGAATGTATTTAGAAACTTCCATAAGATGACCTGACATAACTCCTAGCAGTTGTTTGATCCAAGTTTCCCTCTACAAATTCAATTGGCAGCACATGATAAACCTAATGTTTACATATTATACACTTTACAAAACCACACACAAAGAGTATATAGTCAAAAATACAAATACATCTTTATTTATAACATAATTTAAAAATTTCCCATAAAAATAGAGGCATACAAAAAGACCCTAATAACTGCAGGCACAACAAATGTCCCTCATATACAGAGTATATCCAGTTGTTAATTATATAAGAGTCTCCACAAGTATGATGCATACAATAGAGTTACAATGACATGCAGGGTCGATATACGTATCTATACTAGATTGCACATATTAGAGAGTAGAAACAGCAATAGTATGGACTCCCCCTGAAGAAGCAAGGGACGCAAAACGCGCGATGAGGTAGCTGGCTCTGGTCCTTTGTATTGGTAAGGGTCTCCGCCATATATGTTGCATTTCTGCTGTGGTACTTATGCATTGTGGTATACTATTGAGTGGAACACTTCATTACTTTTTGTAACTCTATATTGTTTATAGATATACTATTGCTGTTTCTACTCTCTAATATGTGCAATCTAGTATAGATACGTATATAGACCCTTCATGTCATTGTAACTCTATTGTATGTATCATACTTGCGGAGACTGTTATATAATTAACAACTGGATATCCTCTGTATATGAGGGACCTTTATTGTGCCTGCAGTTATTAGGATCTTTTTGTATGCCTCTATTTTTATGGGATTTTTTTAATCATGTTATAAATAAAGATGTATTTGTATTTTTGACTCTATATTCTCTTTGTGTGTGGTTTTGTAATTT
This sequence comes from Phyllomedusa bahiana, assembly GCA_025379985.1. Taxonomy (NCBI): domain Eukaryota; kingdom Metazoa; phylum Chordata; class Amphibia; order Anura; family Hylidae; genus Phyllomedusa; species Phyllomedusa bahiana. The sequence goes on from JAODAL010017670.1 coordinate 14,487, forward strand.
AGTATTGATGGAAAGGGGTCACATTAGGAAAGGAAGCCATTACTATATGAGGTCTAGTGCAGTTAAGAATTCGGGACGCTGTCTCTATCACGCGAGTTTCTCCAAGCGCGTGCGCGGGTTTACAGCCGGGGTTTCCCTATTGGTATCCTGGTGACCAGTGCTAGCGTTGCTATCTGCCACGCAGGCGCAGTCAACATTTTGTGACGCCGCATCGCCGTGTGCTAGCCCACGCCAGGTAGTGGACACCTGCTCTAGAGCTCAGTTCTAATTATGGGTGAGTACTTATATCCCCCTCTTTCTAGTAGCTCACTTGTCACTTTTGACAAGTCTGGACAAATATATTTAAATAGTATATTACACACTTTGTAAAATACATGAGGCCTCTGCTTTTAAGATAAATTGAAATGCAACATACAGTGTAGCATGCACCTTGGATACATTTTTGGTACCTTTCCCTTTTAAAAAAAAGAAAGACCACAATAAAAGGGGAAATACCTGAGATGAAAAAAAATAATAAAAATTAAAATGTACTGAAAAATCAACTAATGAAATGGACTTTGCTTTTAAATTTGGTTTCAAAAAAAAAAAAATTTTAAAGAAGAAACTAATAAACGGCCTGGACAAAAATGATGGTGGCCTTAACTTAATATTTTTTTGTACAAACACTTTCTTTAACTCTCAATGAGACTACTGCACCTGTCGACAAGTATTTTGGCCTACCCCTCGTGAGCAAACTGCTAAAGCTCTTGTAAAGGTTGCCTTCTCCAGACTGAATATTTCATCCCTTCCCAGATTAAAAAGATTAGATCAGAACTCATAGAAGCCGAATAGTTCAGTCTTTTTCTTAGCCATATTGGATATTTTTCCAGCTGGGTTTTTTGGGTCTTTACCCGTGGAGGTCCATGCCCTGTGACTGAAAATAAATTTTTTCTGACCTGGGCAAACATTTTTTCCAAAATGCCTTGATAGTCTTGAGGTTTCATTGTACCTTGCACAGATTCAAGACACCATTTGCTAGATGCAAAAAAGCAGCCCCAAAACATAACCGAGCCTCCTGAATGTTTCACAGTAGGTACAATGTTCTTTTCTTTACATGTTTCATTTTTGTGTCTTTGAACATAAAGTGATGTACCTGCAAAAAGCTTCCTTTTTGTCTCATTTGTCTCTTTATTCTCCAAAATTTTGTGGTTGCAATATCTTTTTAAAAAAAATTCCAGTCTTGTTTTTATGATTTATTTTCAACAGTGTCTGAGATTCATTAATTGATTTTCTGTAAATTATTACTTTTGAGTTTCAAGTTATTTTTAAAACATTAGCACCCCTTTTAAGTAAATTTTTAATCAATATCTAATAAACCAAGAACAATTGCAAAATTTCTGACAAGACTGGTTTCATAAACTTTTTTTTAACCCATAACATGAAACTAAGGTTAATAGGTTAATAACTTAACAGATTACAAAATCTTCAGTTTTATCTAAATTAGCTGATGCAAAAATGAATACACCCCACATCAAAAAGTAATACATCTAGTATTTTTTATGACCTCCATTATTGAGTTGGAGTCAGATTTTGTTATCTAAGTTATATTATTAACCTTACTGTCATATTATGGGTTTAAAAAATGTTCTTTGAAACTCGATCTTGTCAAAATGTTGGAAATTGTTCTTGTGTTCAGAGAGATATTAATTAAAATCTAACTTTTTTTAAAGAGGGTTACTCGTTTTTTTCTGGCACTGTAATGTTTATAGCTGTCCCTTACTGTATGTAAATAGTCTATGCAGTATAACCTAGAGGAACACTCCAATAAACTGTGTATTTCAATAACATTAATCTAGTACTAATTCACTCTTATTTACCAATCAGCTTTATCCGAACAGCACCCTCAGGATGGTCCTTTAGCAATGTGCTGTTCAGCACAAGGGTGGACACACCACTTTGTAACAGAGTGAGAGAACTTGGTCTGAAATCACGTAGGTGGCAAACGGCGGGGAGAGTTTGAGACTGGAAAAAAATAAGAATTTAGAAAATTACAAATGTTAATAACAAGAGGGGTTATTATACTAAGAAAGCCCCTTTCAATACACCCCATTAGGGCCTATGGGTTGATAGAAAATTCTTGCGAGCCCAAAGGGAAAATTTTCCCCCTGAAACTGTACAATATTGCCATAACTAAGATTTTAACTCTGACTAAGATTTTGTAATTATTCCTCTAATTTACCTTTGAGTCCCATTAACCTTTGTATTTACAGGTTACTTTTTTTTCTCGAATTTGATTCTATGGCCATCTGATATCATTTCCCTTCAGCAACTTGTCATGGTATATGCCTAAGCTGCTTATATACAGTATATTAACTTAAAGAGGACCTATCACCTCTAAAAACATTTTCTCAAATATGTTTAAGCATTAAGTATTGGTTTATTTTTTATTTTAGTGTAGTCAGGCTAGCTAGTAGCCAATTTTGAAAAGTAGTGGAAAACCCTTTTAAATATGTAGAGAACTGGTTCCCTAAAAGATAGCCATGAACAAAGCCTTAAAGGCCTTACGTCAGAATTACAATAACCATCAATAGTAAACACCAAAGGTGACATGTCAGAAATGGGCTTTGCCATTTTTTAGGGTGTATTTTGCACCAAAAAACTCTTGTAGCCCTATTCTATATATGTATGAACAGTCATACACCAAAACTAGGCGCAGTTTGCGCCAGGCACAACATATTTTAATGCGCCTAACTTATGCACCTAAAATATGCTGTGCTATACTACGCAAGGTATACCACACTCCAAATTTATGACAGGTTCATACATTTGGGCACACTATACACTCATTTAATGCGCCTTAAAACTGGCATGGCGGTGCCTCTTTTCTGACATATCACCCAAAATTGGAAGGAGATATTGATATATGCCTTCTATATCTCTCCAGTTATGTAGGAATTCATTTCCATGTTGTGGCAGATCCTGTATATGGAATTCCACAGACCTAGAGCTCTGCCCTTTGAAAATGATCCTGTGTGCTGGGAGACACTCACCTTTTGTATTAGGCTCCTATCAACATACCAGCTGTATGTAACATCATCACAGTTTTCACAATCCGCACTGAATACCACCGCCTCTGAAATGTTAATATTCTTGCAGCTAGTCTCACATCTGAAACAGATCAATGTGACTTTTTAACAAATTTTAGACTTAAAGGGAACCTTTCAGGTGGTTTATACTGTCTTATCTGAAAGCAGGATGTGATAGAAGAGAAGCTGCGCTCTGTGGTATATAGGGTTATATGATAGAGGAGAGAAGCTGAGCTCTGTTATATATAGGGTTATATGACAGGGAGAGAAGCTGAGCTCTGTGATATACAGGGTTATATGATAGAGGAGAGAAGCTGAGCTCTGTTATATATAGGGTTATATGATAGAGGAGAGAAGCTGAGCTTTGTGATATATAGGGTTATATGATAGAGGAGAGAAGCTGAGCTCTGTTATATATAGGGTTATATGATAGAGGAGAGAAGCTGAGCTCTGTGATATATAGGGTTATATAATAGAGGAGAGAAGCTGAGCTCTGTTATATAAAGGGTTATATGATAGAGGAGAGAAGCTGAGCTCTGTGATATATAAGGTTATATTATAGAGGGAGAGAAGCTGAGCTCTGTTTTATATAAGGTTATATTATAGATGGAGAGAAGCTGAGCTCTGTGATATATAGGGTTATATGATAGTGGAGACAAGCTGAGCTCTGTGATATATGGGGTTCTATGATTGAGGTGAGAAAATGAGCTCTGTGATATATAGGGTTATATGATAGAGGAGCAGAGCTGAGCTCTGTTATATATAGGGTTATATGATAGAGGAGAGAAGCTGAGCTCTGTGATATATAGGGTTATATTATAGAGGGAGAGAAGCTGAGATCTTTTATATATAGGGTTATATGATAGAGGAGAGAAGCTGAGCTCTGAGTGCTTCCACTTTCTCTTAAAAATTCCTAACAGTATTTTCTCTGCTTTTTACTCAGAAATCCTGCCGAAAATCATACTACATATTACAAAGCTCAGCATCTCTCCCTCTATCACATTCTGCTCTCAGAATAGCAGGAACCACCTCACAGGTTCACTTTGAACATATATACTAGTAAAATACAACACATACATGAGTCAGCTTCACTTCCAAGAAGAACGAAATGTGTCATATCCACATACAAAATTTTACCATATGTACTACAGTGCAGCTGTACTGCCAAGAAACATCTGTCAAATCTTCATGTATCCATACTCAGCATGGTATAAAAGTTTCTAAAGTGTTCTCTATCAACACCTAAATATACATATTATATAGAGAAATATAGTTTTATACAAACACGGGAAGAGAGCATTTAAAGTCTGCATAAATAGCAGTTAAATGGTTTACAAAAAATATGATTATTTTAGATGATTTATTATTATTACTAATAATAATAATATTTTGTATTGTACAATTTACAAATTTATTTTCTTTTGATAATTTCCACTGTTTATATAATATTACATTTCTTTTTTCTAATCTCTACTCCACTATCAGATATGTGACCTAGCAACCTAGAATCAAAACAATAGCAAATATGATGCAAAGCCGATCATAAAGATTATAGAAAATTGTAAACCAGACATTTATCTTTGAACATCATGTTATAATTTATATCTAGATAGCATCTTCTGTCACTGTGCCCTTAACCTGAAAGGAGTTTAACCTTTTTAAAACCCGTCTTTTTTGTTTTTAATGTTTTTTTTTAATCACCACTTTATAAGAACCTTGACTTTTTTATTTTTCTGTCAATGGCTGTATGAGGATTTGTTTTTTTGGGGGTTTTTTTGTGGTAAAAGTTATATTTTTTAATGGTACCATTGAATGCACCATATAATGTATTTGGGAACAAAAAAATTATTTGCGGGGCAGATCTGGGGAAAAAGATGTGCAATATTTGGGGCGTATTTGATTTTTACAGAAGTCAACATATACCATAAATAACATGTTACTAAACACACACGCCACTGCGGCGTACACCAGCTTCCGATCCAGATGGGGGGGGAGGGGTCCAGTCATAAAAAATTGAGTATCAAAAAACTTTATTTTACAAATGTTAAAAACATAGACGTTGCTCTCAACATGAGGTATAGGGTTAAGATGGTATTTCATTAAAAAAATTACCATACCCACGCCGAAGCGTTTCGAGAAAGGGCTCTCTTACTCATGGCTCACAGGTAGTTAAATAACATGTTAGTTACATTCTGTTAAATGGGTTGCTACAATTCCTTCTATACCAAGGGCAACATTTTTCGTGATAAGTGCCTTTGTAATGCGCCAAAGGCACTTTTTAATGTGCCAAGGATTTGGGCCATTCTGGGGATGTGTCGCATCACATTCATAGAAGTAGACACATTTATGATTCTTTGACGCCAAACCTAGGGGCAGAACAGTTAGAACAGCCAGACCAAGTTATAGGGGATCTGCCAGAGCCTGAGTTGTCATATTGGCACTACACTGCGCCTGTATGTATGACCTGCAGAAGAACAGGTTCATACATTCTGGCACATTTTACACTGCCTTAAAGCTATTTAGAACTATCCTGTCAGTGCCAACGTGCATACATGTCGCCCCAAATGTATATGGTCTTCTTTATGTCTTAGTAATTTTAGAAAAATAAAAAAAAACTTTAAATAAAAACTGCTTTGTATGACTATTTTCTGAGACCAGTAAGTTTTTCATTTTTTTCCTTGTTGGAGCTGTGTGGGCTCATTTTTTTAAGAATTAGCTGGAGTTTTTATTAGTACCAATTGAGGTGTATATGACTTTTCAATCACTTTTTTTCCATTTTTTTCTGGGAGGTAGAATGATCAAATAATGGCAGTTCTGGCGTTGGGCATTTTTTATGCCGTTTACTCGGTAGTAAACAGTCCCATAAACATAGTCACATAATATTGTGTTAGATCAAACATTGGCGTTACCAATTACAGGCAGTCCCCAAACATCTGACTTACATACGAGTTGTTCTTAAGAACATGACCTGACTTAGGCTATGTCTACACGGCACAGGTTTACTATCGGATTTTTGGCAGATTCAGTATTTTGTTGCCATACACTGCATCTACTTGCATAGCAGAATCTTTTCCTCCAGATATGACCGGATGAAGGCCAACCTAGGCAGAAACTTCACATGTATATTTGGACTTACAACATTGCCATTTGCAGTTTCTCACTTGATTGTTGCACCATGGAGAGTTACTATATCTGTTAATCTACATTCTGGCTGTAAATAAATAAAATACTGTACATTTCATGAATTCTAGGTGAGATATGCTGTGGATTTACTGAAGCCTTAAACACTTAAATTTTTAGCATATAAATTGAAGTGCGGATTCATCTATGGCCTAATATTATACCATGAACAAATTTGCTCCAAAATCAAAAGTATGTAATTTTTAATCCAAATTTGGATGCTGAATTTGCCATTTACTTGATGCAAATTTTCAAAAGTTCACAACAAATTCGTATGCAGATTTTTCAGCAGATTTGTCTGAGGCTTAAAGGGGTTGTATCATTTCATTAAATGGTCTTCTGAATAGGGGGACAGTGAAAACAAGCAACTTTGCATTTGGATGTAATTAGCAAAGCTGTCTCGTTTTCACAGGATCCCTTATCTTCTGTTTCTGTAAACACTGTTCCCCAGTGCCGGTCGGATTCCTCCTCCTTTTCATGTCATTGGCTGACAGCTCTACTAATTTACATTCTGTCTGGCCCCAGTCGTTTTCCCGGGGAGCGTGCATTCCTGCCTCTCTCACTCAAAGTAAGGGACCGGCACAATTTCACTTTGCACAGCCAGCAGAAACACAGAAGCACTGCACCTGCTTCTACAATCAGAAAACAGCAGAATTGCGCCCGGTGGCTAATGCAACCATAGATGGAGAATTAGGCTGTCTCTCTCACTCAAAGTAAGGGACTGACAGCGATTTCCCTCTGCACCGCAGAAGAAACACAATAATACTGCAGGGCTTCTACAATCAGAAAACAGCAGAATTGTGTCACGATGCCTAAATGCTCCTGCGTATAAACATAGCGGGGAGATCTGTGCTGCTCAGCATGAGTTCGTAGATTCGTGGATTCAATTGTAACAAACCTCCAGCTGCGAGAGGAGAGAGTTCAAAGAAGATTGTCTAGACTGCAAGCCTGTGGTATGTAAACATACTTACAAAATAAGACTGCATAGGGAGAATGACACAGTGACATGTGGACTCAGGGGGGGGGGGGGGGAGTCATGGGAGCCAGCCTGAACAGTGAAGAGGGGGATGATGTCATCAGTTAAGAAACACCCAACTGGGAGGGGAAGAAACGCCCCTGAATTTGTAGAGCTGAGAAGCTGAGAGCACAACTAGACACACGAACAGAAGAAGCGATACATCCCCTTTAACTACTGGCTAAATGTCTGCACCAGGCCATACCTGATTTTGGGTCGGAGCTGGACCTTAGAGGTTACATAGAAACATTGCTCATCTTCTACAGTTTTCTGATCACTATCAGCCACCATAGCTCGGATTGTAAATGCAGCGTTGGGAGGTGGCAGACATGAAGCAGGAATCACAGGCCTATACGAGGTGATGTTAATGAGATTTTGCTTCACACACTCAAACCATCCAGGCCAGCAAGATCCTATGTTAGAAAAGTAGCATAGGTTAATTAAAAGATGATGTCACATATACAGCATATAATAACTAATGGGTTTATTTCAAGACATTAAAATCTGAGAAAAATCACCTACCACATGTCCACGTGATATTAGCAGTACTATTGCCAGGCCACTGTAGAGTGATGTTGGAGAAGGGGTTGACATGTCTGCGAGGTATTATATGCATCTGCATTTTCTCTTTAATAACATCCTGTAAGACAGGATTGAAAACATAACAAATTATACATCGCACCACGTAAAGTGCCGGTGACAGGCATGATTGCAGATCTGTATTATGATGGAATGGCCCACCGATGGTGGTGTGCTGGGAGCTGTACTGCATTCAGCAAATGAGAACCACAGAGGCAGCAGCAGGTTGGAGTTTTGTAAGGCTTAAATTATGGCTCAAGCTTACTTTTGTCCAGTTACAGATTCCACCAATCATCAATTCACATTACTTTACGTGGAGGGATGCGCTGCATTTCCTTTATGATTTATCTCTATTCCATCTGCAGCAACTATCTCTCAGCCAAGCAGGAGTAGCCTCTATTTGCCCTGCCCACACTTAACCAGTGATCTTCCAGGCCCAATGATATTAAAGTAGAATGTCTACCTTCTTCGGTAGACTAGGTGCTCCCCATACCTCTTTTCACCATGCTCCTTACGAATAGCTGGTATTGTCTCTCAAATGACTCTTCCCTTCTTACTGATGTTTTCCTTGTCTCTCTTATCTTGTTTATTATCTCATCTGTAAGTACTCTAACTCCAGCTAATTAGGCCTGATGTAAAGGCCTTGCCTGCTTCTACTTCACTGCTGGCTGATGAGCAGATGGCCGAAATTGATGTGGTAATACCAACTCTAATCTAACAACCAATGATAACTAATATCTAATAACAACTGGCTACTACTAGAATGGCAGGCTGTTATATGTCTGCAGACCCTCCATTTACTCTGAGTCCCCTGATTAATTTTAATTGGCTGCAGGGTTGCTTAAAACACCAGTGCCCCAAAAGTGCATAGTTGTTACAATATATACACTGCCATAGTGCAAAACACCTAACCTAAATTTTTATAAAAGACCAGTGGTAAAGTGGTCACAGCTAGCGTTGAGTGAACAGTAAAAAGTTCTAGTTCGATTAGAACCTCGAACTTTTGTGAGTTTGGTTCGAAGTTCTATTCGAACTTGAACTCGAATTTCAAATCCCATTAAAGTCTATGGGAGAAGATGTTCTGGTTAATATTCATACCTATACAGATGAGGAGAAGCTGTAATTACCATCCATTACAGTAAACTGGATACGTGTAACAACTTAGTGAAGAAAATTTGGCTCTAAGAGTGACAGAAAAAATTTGAGATGCTAAAATACTTCATTCCTTTCAATGGCTAAGGACAGCTTGCAAGCAGTGGCGTAGCTATAGGAGGTGCAGCGGTAGCAGCTGCTATGGGGCCTTGCATCCTGAGGGGGCCCAAAAGCCCCTTTGACACATAGGAGATTTGGAGACGGTGTGTTATACAATTACTGAACCTCCAAAACTGCAAAAACTTAACTTTTGGGCACTGAGTATAATATATATCCATGTATATGAGAGTTAGGCATTATGTGAGCCTGCAAATGTCGCCAAATAACAGCTTCTGGGTGTGGGAAAGATGCAGCCAGCAATACCAAACTCCCTAACTATTGATGTCTATGGAGAGGAAAATGCTATCTAACTACGAGCAGTATGTACAGTACAGAGAGTGAGCTGAAAATGGCGTTCACAAGGCATTACAGTGAAATATACTGTATATAACATGCTCATGTGATTTTAACACCCAATCAGAGCCCTACACCTCAGTGATGACGTTTTTGACACTTCTCTGTGCCCTGCACTAATTGGATGGCCGCCAAAAGTGCAGAAAGCCGCTGAAAACTAAACTGAAAATGGCATGTCGAACTAGAACTTTACTCGAACGAACAGTAAAATTTTCGGCTCGAGTTCTAAAAATTCAAGAAGTTCTACTAGAACTTATCTTTTCTAGAACAGTTCGATCGACACTAGTCGCAGCACTCCGCCACCATAATATTATGAATTTATAAGCAATATCCTACCACAAACAACCCTTTTAGTACGAGAGCTGACAAGGTAGTCTGTTAATTGACACTCATTTTTGCTGGGAGATTCAAATGGCTACACATTGCTTCTCCTGTTACATCAGAGGAAAAGTATAATTCATTAGCCGGCAAGCCTTATTTCAATAAACCTTACATCTAAAAGAAATCTGAAATACGCACCTTTTCACCTCCTCTTCCATGTTTTTCTTCTTTTTCTATTTAAAAATAAAATGGGACATAAAAAAAACCTTTATAAGTGTGAAGTCATATTTTTTAGCAATTAGCACCAGGAACAATGATGGATGAGCACTGTCGAGGGCCCAAGTTATCTTCCAGACATTTTGTATTTTTATTCTGTAGCACATTTAAAGTATTTTAAAACCTTTAACATTGAAACACTTTTTTATTTATATATATTGTAAGAGGGTGCAAGGAACCATCATTGACAGTAGACAGTGTAAACTTGCACCACATTCCTCCTAGGGTTTATAAATCTAATGCATTTTTAGACTATCTAGTTGAAGTTTATACATTGTATTAGTTGGCTTAATTTAAAACAATAATTGAGCCAAAATGTGGGCACATATTGTGCTGCACAACGTTGCATGTTAAGCCATATCCTTTTCCTTGAAGTCAGGCACCTAAACCATCACAATGTATGTGTTTTTTTTTGTCAGACATGGCGCAGAATTGTCTAAAACTGTCTAAAACATAATAAATATGGTGTAAAACATTCTCATCAGCATTTTGGCACAAATAATAAATGTTTCCCAGTGTCTTATTGAATATGTATGCCAAGTGAAGTTTCTCCATAATATCAACTAGAACGTCCCAATGATAGGGCTGTAACGGTCAGCAGTAGTGGATCCTCTGGACCACCGCAAGAGATGGTATGAGCCACGCCAGGGAGCGGAGTCTGAGTAGGTCCGGTTTTCACCAGAGCCCGCCGCAAAGCGGGATGGACTTGTTGCAGTGGAGCACTACCAGGTCGCTACTCCTGACGTGACTTGCTTGTGGTAGAAGCCGAGGCGTGGCGTGGTACAAAATCGTGAGGCAAGCTCGTAGTCGGGGACAGGCAGGAGGTCAAGACGGGCGGCAAAGTTTCGTGGTCGAGGGACGGAGGCAAAATGGTACGGTACACAGTAAACGCAAAGACACAATAGGAATGCTTCCGCTCAAGGCACAGGGCACTATTGATTCAGCAGGGGTAATAGGAAAGGGCAGGGCTTAAATAGAGTCAGCGCCCGGTGTTAACAAATCACTGGCGCGCTGTCTCTTTAAATTTAAGTGTAGTACCGCGCGCACCCGGCAAACCACAGGAGCGCGGTGAGGTGAGGAACCGGTAGAGCTGCGAGTGCACCCGCAGCAAGGGACGCAGCTGAGGTGCGGATGAGCCCGCGACCTGACCCGTGGGTCGCGGGGACACCAGTTACAGTACCCCCCCCTTAGGTCTCCCCCTCTTTCTAGCTTGCAAAAAGCTGATTAACAGATCCCTGTCCAGAATGGTATCCTCCGGCTCCCAGGACCTTTCATCTGGCCCAAACCCCTTCCAGTTGACCAAGAAAAATCATCTCCCCCTAACCTTCTTCATAGCCAAGATCTCCTTAACCGTAAAGACATTGGTGGAATCCGCTACAGGAGATGGGGGAACTACCTTACGAGAGAACCGGTTAAGGACAACCGGTTTCAGTAGGGAGACATGGAAGGAGTTTAGGATGCGCATAGTAGGAGGGAGCCGGAGTATGTAGGCCACAGGGTTGATGCGTCTTAGAACTTCAAAAGGGCCCAGAAACCGGGGACCCAGCTTGTAGCTGGGAATTTTCAGGCGGACATACCTGGCAGACAGCCAAACCTTGTCTCCCGGAACAAAGGTGTGAGGGGGTCTTCTTTTTTTGTCTGCTTGAACCTTCATACGAGCTGAGGCCTGAAGCAGAGATTGGTGTGTCTCCTTCCATATGGCAGATAGGTCACGGACCAGATTGTCCACCGCAGGGACATCTGAGGAAGCAGAGGGCGGCAGAAGGGGTGGTCGGGGGTGCTTACCGAAGACAATGAAGAAGGGGGATGCCCAAGCAGAATCTGACTCCAGAGAATTATATGAAAATTCTGCCCATGGTAACAGACTGGACCAATCATCGTGTCTTCCAGATACAAAGTGGCGGAGATAGGTACCCAAGACCTGGTTCATTCTTTCAACTTGACCTTTGGATTGCGGGTGGTAAGTGGAAGAAAAGTCCAGTTCAACTTGTAGTAGCGAGCAGAGGCCCCACCAAAATCTTGAGAAAAATTGAAGTCCCCCGTCCAAAACAATATTTTGGGGAAGTCCATGCAGCCGGAAGATATGTTTGAAAAAGAGATTGGCAAGACAAGAAGCAGAAGGTAGACCAGGCAGGGGAATGAAGTGCACCATTTTAGAGAAATGGTCAGTGACCACCCAGATAACCGTATTACCATCAGAGGGAGGTAGGTCTGTGATTAAGTCCATAGCAATGTGGTGCCATGGACTGTAAGGAACAGGTAGAGGTTGCAGCAAACCCGCAGGTCTGAGACAAGGTGATTTGTTGCGGGCAGAAGTGGTACAGGCTTCAACGAATTCCTTCACATCTTTAGCAAGATCAGGCCACCAGCAGAAACAGGAAATCAGAGAACAAGACTTCTGTACCCCAGGGTGTCCGGCTATTCAAGAGCAATGGCCCCATTTCAGAATCCTTAACCAGAGCGCAGGGCACACGTACGTATTACCCGGGGGTGCATGTTGGAGGGTTATGGGAGCAGCAGATATCAGACATTCTAGGGTTACAATGTGCCGAGGAGTGGCTTCTTCTCCAATAACGTCTGAAGCACGAGAAAGGGCATCAGCCTTGATGTTCTTTCCTGCCGGTCGGAAGTGAATGACAAAATTGAAACGGGAGTAGAACAAAGACCACCGTACTTGACGTGGATTGAGATGTTTTGCAGTCTGAAGGTAGAGAAGATTCTTGTGGTCAGTAAAGATATTTACAGGACGCCGAGCACCCTCCAGGAGGTGGGCCATTCCTCCAGGGCAAGCTTGATGGCCAGCAGCTCCCGATCCCCGATGGTGTAGTTCCTTTCCGCGGGCGAAAATGTTTTAGAAAAGAAACCGCAGGTCCGGGTCTTGCCTTTGGGCCCCTTTTGAGTGAGGACCTCTCCAGCCCCTACAGAAGAGGCATCGACTTCTAAAAAGAAGGGGCTCTCTGTGTCAGTCCGGGACAAAACAGGTGCAGAAGCGAAGACTGCTTTCAACTTGGAGAAGGCCTCTTCAGCGGCTGGAGGCCACAGTTTAGGGTTGCCATGCTTCCTGGTGAGGGCCACAATCAGTTCCACCAACGTCGAGAAATGGGTCATAGCCACTGCAAGACGGCGGATAGTTTTGTGGGGTCCATCTGCAGACCCTTGTCCGAGATAATATATCCTTTAAATGGGAGGCTGGTCTGGTGGAAGAGGCACTTCTCCAGTTTAGCATAGAAATGGTTATTACGCAGACGTCTCAGAACCTGGCGCATATGCGACTGGTGGGAGTCCAGATTGGGTGAAAAAACCAGAATGTCATCCATATAGACAACTACGCAGGTATACAGGAGATCTCTGAAAATATCGTTGACAAACTCCTGGAAAACTGCTGGAGCGTCGCACAGGCCGAAGGGCATCACCAGATACTCGAAGTGCCCATCCCGAGTATTAAAGGCCATCTTCCACTCGTCACCTTCTCGGATCCGAATTAGATTATAAGCCCCCCGCAAGTCCAACTTGGAAAAGATTCTGGCCCCCTGGAGACGACCGGAGTTTGGGGCCGGCAGCCGCCACGGGGGAAGCCACAGCTTCGATTGCTGATTCACGATGGTGGTGAGGTCAGAAACGCTCGGTAGAGGCACCTTGGTGGGATCCATGGCCAAATCGAACTGTAACGGTCAGCAGTAGTGGATCCTCTGGACCACCGAAAGCGATGGTATGAGGGAGCGGAGTCTAAGTAGGTCCGGTCTTCACCAGAGCCTGCCGCAAAGCAGGATGGACTTGCTGCGGCGGAACACTACCAGGTCGCTACCCCTGATGTGACTTACTTGCGATGGTGGCCGAGGTGTAGCGTGGTACAAAATTGTGAAGCAAGCTCATAGTCGGGGACAGGCAGGAAGATCAGGACAAGCGGCAAAGGTTCGTGGTCGAGGGACAGAGGCAAAACGGTACGGTACACAGTAAACGCAAAGACACAATAGGAACACTTCCTCTCAATAGTGCACAGGGCACTATTAATTCGGCAGGGGTAATAGGAAAGGGCAGGGCTTAAATAGAGTCAGCGCGCGGTGTTAACAAATCACCGCGCGCTGTCTCTTTAAATTTAAGTGTAGTACCGGCCCAGCAAGCCACAGGAGCGTGGTGAGGTGAGTAACCAGTAGAGTTACCAAGTGCGCCAATGGCCTGGGACCTGCCCGTAGCAGGGGACACAGCTGAGGTGCGGGTGTGCCCGCGACCCAGCCTGTGGGTCGCGGGGATACCCGTTACAAGGGCCTACATTGTCTCCGAACTAACTGTATCAACCATAGTGCTCCCGAAGGTGCCAGTAACATTAAGAGTGAGTGTCTTTAGGGCATATAGCGGCACATGCTTCTAAAACGCTCTGTGCCCACTCCCTTAGACTTTCACTTTTCCCAACGCATAAACACCAGGAAGGAGCGACAAAGGTTTTCTATGGGGTTGAGATCTGGAGACTGGCTAGGCCACTCCAGGACCTTGAAATGCTTCTTACGAAGCCACTCCTTCATTGTCCTGGCGGTGTGCTTGGGATCATTGTCATGCTGAAAGACCTAGCCACGTTTCATTTTCAATGCCCTTGCTGATGGAAGGAGGTTTGCACTCAAAATCTCACGATACATGGCCCTGTTCATTACTTCATGTACACGGATCAGTCGTCCTGGTCCCTATGCAGAGAAACAGCCTCAAAGCATGATGTTACCATCCCCATGCTTCACAGTAGGTATGGTGTTCTTGGATGAAAAACTCAGAATTCTCTCTTCTCCAAACATGAGAGTTGTGTTTTCTACCAAAACAGTTCTACTTTGGTTTCTTTCAAACCCAATATGACATTCCCCCAAAATTCTTTCTGGATCAATGATATGCTCTCTAGCAAACGTCAGACGGGCCAGGACATGTACTGGTATAAGCAGGGAGACACGTCTGGCACTGCAGGATCTGAGTCCCTGGCGTCGTAGCTTGTTACAGATGGTAGCCTTTGTTACGTTGGTCCCAGCTCTCTGCAGGTCATTCACTAGGTCCTCCCGTGTGGTTCTGGAATTTTTGCTCACCGTTATTGTGATCATTTTGACCCCACGGGGTGAAATCTTCTGTGGAACCCTAAATCGAGGGAGATTATCAGTGGTCTTGTATGTCTTCCATTTTCTAATTATTGCTCCCACAGTTGATTTTTTCACACCAAGCTACTTGCCTATTGCAGATTCAGTCTTCCCAGCCTGGTGGAGGGCTACAATTTTGTTTCCAGCGTCCTTCGACAGCTCTTTGGTCTTCACCATAGTGGAGTTTGGAGTGTGACAGTTTGAGGTTGTGAACAGGTGTCTTTTATATTGATAACTAGTTCAAACAGGTGCCATTACTACAGGTAATGAGTGGAGGACAGAAGAGCCTCTTAAAAAAGAAGTTACAGGTCTCTGAGAGCCAGAAATCTTGCTTGTTTGTAGGTGACCAAGCAATTCTTTCCAAATCAGACAACGTGATTTTCTGGATTTGTTTTCTCATTTTGTCTCTCATAGTTGAGGTCTACCTATTATGTCAATTACAGGCCTCTCTCATCTTTTTAAGTGGAAGAGGTTAATTGGTGGGTGACTAAATACTTTTTTCCCCACTGTAGTACCCCTGCCCAAAAAAACCCATAGAACAAAAAAACATGCCCAATAATAAACGTGCCCATTATCTATCAAAATAACTTTCCAAAAATTTAAATGCTAATGTTATTCAGATTCCTGTTTTATATCAAATGGTGCAGACTACAGGCCCTTCTAGGCAGCAGCTTGAATGGTCTGCAAGACAGCTCAGGTAAAACTGACAATGTCATTATGCCTATCTTGTGAAGAGCAGTGCTCTCATTTGTCTCAGGCCGAAGTGGGGCTAAGGTTTTAAAAAAAGCAAAAGAGAAGGATAAAGCCCTGAGCTCTTTCAGTTTTCATCTTTATCCATGTCCTAGGGATGAATTGCCCAGGAGCTCCAGGTACATAGACTGCACTTATGCCAAAATATTGAGCTAACAGAGGCCAAAAAGAGTTTTGCATACGGGTGTGGTGTATTTTTTGTAGTATTTTTGTAGTCAATGCACAATGTACGCCCCTGTGTTTGGCAGGTGTGGGAGAATGTTCCTCACATATACCTCTGCCGAATAGAAGACACCTGGTATAAAACACGGGATACATGCTGATGTACCCCTTCATGTACAAACACAGCTTCATTTCTTTTTTACTGATTTTTCATTTTAAAGCTAAAAAGGGGGATCGCTTTTCCCTTGTGCTGACAGACACTAATGCTGAGGAGTGTGTGTGGTTGCCCTGAAGGTTCTCTCTTCTCTCCTCCAACTGATACTTAGGTTTTGGATTAACCCTTCCTCCTCCTTGCTTTCCTCACTGCCGCCTTTTTACAGCTTATGGGATCTGCCCTCCTGAAAACCTCCATACTTTTCCATCTCTCTTCACACTGGATCTGCACTTTTAAAAACCCACTTTTACCTATGATTTCATTCAGGTTGCTAACATTTTAATGATGTGTATAAAGATACAAAAGCTGCATTTGAAACAATGCATGCAAATACACATTTTTCAAGTATAATGATCTATCATTATTAGCATTGAACAGAACCAAAATATTTTACAGACTTTTACAAAATCTATTTTTAATGCATTTTAAAACCCTTTTAAAGGGAATTTGTCATCAGAAAATTATTTATTGTTTTAATTCATGTTTTTAAGTTAAACCCATTTCATGAATTTTTGGTTGGTTTTCTTTTTTTTTTATCAGTATCATTTTTTATGTATTTATTTATTTTTTTAAATTCGGGAAATCTGCAGTTTTCACTTTGGGCCATAGGCCTAATAATAGTCTGTCCCTTCCTATTCTGTAGAGAAAACTTTTCAGTAGTCCCCTCATTATCAGTTCGGCAGGATTACACTGAAAGGAGACACCAATGTGTATAGATAACATAGGATCCACCATTCACTTTTAGGAGATGTTGAAAGCTCACCCTCCCTGCACGTGACTTCATCCCGGGGTTCAAGAGCTTTCCCTAGAAAACTCTCTTATAGAAGTCAATGGTCTTTTCCCTGTTCATAGGTTTTCTATGTACATGAAGCTGCTGTAAAAGCATCTCTATAAATGTTGTTAAAGCAGCTCAGGCAAGATGGCTGCCTCCATAATCCTATTCAGACAAAAAAAAAAAAAAAAAATGTTCATTTCAGAGAAATAAAAACTGCTAAAATGAAAATAATTTGTATCAGTATCTGGTCCATGGAGAGCGTCCGGGGAGCAAATTGTTAAATCTATGTCATATTTTCTAGGTCAGCTAGCTATGTGGGGGAATAAACACACTGCAGCAGCTTATTGGTAGGAACTTTTAAATATAATTTTTGATAAATTGTTAATTTTCCATGTAGGAAACAAATTACATTAAAAAACATAAACCATTTAAAAAAATTGTCCTTAACTTGTACTAGTTTTATCACACATCTCTGAAATCTACAGAGTTGGAGTGCACATGGCATGTGAATTTGGCTCAGCTAAACTAGATACTGTATATTAGACAGAATGTTTTTCCTTACTCCCACTTTATACATAAAAAAATGGAACATTACAAACACTGCAAAGGCCATATTTACAGCTAAAATGGCTGGACTAGACTGAACCCAGTAAATTGTTAGTCTGGGACTCGCAAGAAAATGAGGAGTGTTGACCCCGGTTGCGATTTTGGGCGTACCGGAGCCCCTGTACCAACTAATTACCTCATATTTAAAAAATTTTCAGTATATCATATTTTTTATCTGCCCAAAATGCTGGGGAGCGGAGGGTTTCTGTATTTTTGTTGGACACCAGAAAGTGCTGGGCAGCCTGCCTAATTAATATATTGGGCGTCATAATAGGTTGTAGGCCCAGCTTTGGTGCACCACACGTATCTGTATTTATGGCCCCCCTTCTGTATCGCCTTGTTTATATGCAAACTGTGGTACCAGAAACCACCCCTATGCATTGAGGGTATGTGAGTGGTTTTTTTATTGGTATTTTTGCATTTGCGCAATCTCCCCATGCATTATATGTGGCTTTCCTGCATGCTGGTGGGGAAACAGGTATTACGTTAATGTGCAGTTTTTTATCATCTAATTGTTCCCCTTAGTAGTGGGGTGTGTGCAGGGCCGCCATCAGAAATTTCGGGGCCCCATACAGCTGAAGCATCGGGGCCCCCCCTCTACCAACTTTGCCCTATCAACACCGCCCCTACCAGTCACCAAAAAAAATAAAAAATGCATTTGCCCCCATTGTTTTTGGATTCAGTTCTCGTTGTATTTTACAACGTGCAGTTTATCTATATTGTTTCGAGTCAGTATGTATACAAGAGCCAGCGGGAATACGCCAATGATTCACTGTATCTCACCACTATAATGTTATGACCAAACCAGTACCCAGACCAATTTCAATAACAATATTTCACAAACCAAATAATTCCACCACATCTCACCACCTATCTCCACCCTAGAGGAGACTAAATAATACCACGTACTGTTAAATAAATATAAGCCATTACACCAGAGCAATTTAAAACCTCCCTACAGTGACCATATAGTGGTAGATACAAGTGCACACAAAGTGCAGTTACAGCTTGTGACTCACCCGGTGACATCTGCTGATTGGAGTTGTTCACGTTTCGTTTTCTTCTCATCCAGTCCAGACCGTCATTGGCGACTTCTCCCGGGCACCACTCGTCCCTGCAGAATTTTTCACAAACACCTGAGATTCATCACTCTTATCATCCTCCCACTTATGTCTTCCCAAAGTTCAAACCCCCCCATCATAGTGCCGGAAATGGAAATAATTACCCCCTTAGTGCCCTGGTAGTTAGGTGTATATAAACCCCATAAGTAGTTAGTTATATAGGCCCCTTCCGTAGGTAGATAGTGGGCTCCGAAGATAGATAGGTAGCTAGTGGGCTCTCGTAAATAGTAGGTAGCTAGTGGGCCCCCTCGTAAATAGATAGGTAGCTAGTGGGCTCCCCGTAGATAGATAGGTAGCTAGTGGGCTCCCCGTAAATTTGGGTAGGTAGCGAGTGGGCTCCTCGTAAATAGATAGGTAGCTAGTGGGCTCCCGTAAATAGATAGGTAGCTAGTGGGCTCCCGTAAATAGATAGGTAGCTAGTGGGCTCCCGTAGATAGATAGGTAGCTAGCGGGCTCCCGAAGATAGATAGGTAGCTAGCGGGCTCCCCGTAGTAAAAGATAGGTAGTTTGGGGCCCCCCCGTAAATAGATAGGTAGCTAGTGGGCTCACCGTAAATAGATAGGTAGCTAGTGGGCTCCCCGTAAATAGATAGGTAGCTAGTGGGCTCCCGAAGATAGATAGGTAGCTAGTGGGCTCCCGAAGATAGATAGGTAGCTAGCGGGCCCCCCCGTAGATAGATAGGTAGCTAGTGGGCTCCCGTAAATAGATAGGTAGCTTTGTGGGCTCCCCGTAGATAGATAGGTAGCTAGTGGGCTCCCCGTAGATAGGTAGCTAGTGGGCTCCCCGTAGATAGGTAGCTAGTGGGCACCTCGTAAATAGATAGGTAGCTAGTGGGCTCCCGTAGATAGATAGGTAGCTAGCGGGCTCCCCGTAGATAGATAGGTAGCTAGTGGGCTCCCCGTAGATAGATAGGTAGCTAGTGGGCTCCCAAAGATAGATACGTAGCTAGTGGGCTCCCCGTAGATAGATAGGTAGCTAGCGGGCGCCCGTAGATAGATAGGTAGCTATTGGGCTCCCCGTAGATAGATAGGTAGCTAGTGGGCTCCCCGTAGATAGATAGGTAGCTAGTGGGCTCCCCGTAAATAGATAGGTACCTAGGGGGCACCCGTAGATAGATAGGTAGCTAGGGGGCACCCGTAAATAGATTTGGTAGCTAGCAGGCTCCCCGTATATAGATAGGTAGTTAGGGGGCTCCCCGTAGATAGATAGGTAGCTAGCGGGCTCCCCGTAGATAGATAGGTAGCTAGCGAGCTCCCGTAGATAGATAGGTAGCTAGTGGGCCCCCGTAGATAGGTAGCTAGTGGGCCCCCGTAGATAGATAGGTAGCTAGTGGGCCCCCGTAGATAGATAGGTAGCTAGTGGGCTCCCCGTAGATAGATAGGTAGCTAGTGGGCCCCCGTAGATAGATAGGTAGCTAGCGGGCTCCCGAAGATAGATAGGTAGCTAGGGGGCTCCCCGTAGATAGATAGGTAGTAGTGGGCCCCGTAGTTAGATAGGTAGCTAGCGGGCTCCGAAGATAGATAGGTAGCTAGCGGGGTCCCGTAGATAGATTTGGTAGCTAGCGGGCTCCCGTAGACAGATATGTAGCTAAACGGGCTCCCCGTAGATAGATAGGTGCTAGTGGGCTCCCCCTAGATAGATAGGTAGCTAGTGGGCTCCCGTAGATAAGTAGCCAGGTAGGTAGGTAGCGGGCCACCCCTTGGTAGATCCAGGTAGGTAGGTAGGGGAAAACTTGTGTGGGGCCCCACCCACCACCGGGGCCCTGCTCAAGTCTCCCTAGCCATGTGGAGATTTCCTCAAAAAAACCCCCCCCTATGTGAAAGCTATTGGCGCAACTAAGCCGGAGGCGCAGGCTCTCTTGAGCAGTTGCAGGCCCCCCATTTAAAGCAATGCTGGGGCCTCTGAGATGAATGGAGTCCCCCCTCCACCGTGTGGGACCCCTTCAAAACTTTCCTCTCTCCAATATGTGGGGCCTTGCTAATGCCCCCAGCTGTGTGGGGCCCCTTCACCAGCCTCATGGACCCCAAAATGGTGGGGGGGGGGGCTTTGGAGGGGACCCACGGGATGGGGGAGGGGGGGGGCTTTGCCGGGGCCCCACAGCGCTTTAGAGAGGGTGGGCTTTTCTAGGGGCCCACAGCGCGGAAGAGAGGGCGGGGGCTTTTCTAGGGGCCCCACAGCACTGTAAAGAGGGGGGCGGGGGGCTTTTCCAGGGGCCCCCCCCATGCTTGAAGAGAGGGGGGGGGCTTTTTTAGGGGCCCCACAGTGCTGATTAGAGGGGGGGGCTTTTTCCAGGGGCCCCACAGCGCTGAAGAGGGAGGGGGGGCTTTTCTAGGGGCCCCACAGGCTGAATAGAGGGGGGGCTTTTCCAGGGGCCCCACAGCGCTGAAGAGAGGGGGGGGCTTTTTAGGGGCCTCACAGCATGAAGAGGGGGGGGCTTTGAGTGGGGTTCCACAGCGCTGTAAAGAGGGGGGGGGGCGCTTTGAGTGGGGCTCCACAACGCTGTAAAGAGGGGGAGGGGGCTTTGAGTGAGGCTCGCACACATGTGAGGGGTCCGTGCTCTGTCTCAGTGTCCCAGCTGCGCGCCGCTCAGTAGGTGTACATGCATAGCCTAGGCAATTTCAGTGTAACTTATCTCCTCTCCGTGCTGTGACAAGAGCAGTCGGGCCCCTCCCCCTCTGACCGCGCCGCACACGAGGCTCCGCCCACAGGCGGGGGACTCTCTAATTTTTGATCGTCGTCCCACCAGCAGAGGAGGAGGCCGCTGTGGGCGGAGCCCCGTGGATGCGGGCCGGGTCAGAGGGAGGAGGGGCCCGGCTTTCTCTTGTCACAGCACGGAGGAGGGAGAGTAAGTACACTGAAATTGCCTAGGCATGCATGTACACCTACTGAGCGGCGCGCGCTAGGACACTGAGAAAAGAGCACGGACCCCCCACATTGTGTGCGAGCCTCACTCAAGCCCCCTCCATATTTGAAGTATAAACAGCGGACATGGGTGTGAAAAACAGGCTGATTGCCTATTCTCTCTACCATTGCTGTTTAAGCAAGGGGGCGTTACCTGCCGGCGGCCGCGGGCCCCCCCTTGCTTCACGGCGGCCGGGCCCCATTACCCTGTACTGACTGTAAACCCCCTAATGGCGGGCCCCCGGGTGTGTGAGCTGCTGCTCAGAATTAGCTGCACTGTTTATTTTTCCCAAGTAGCATTTTGGGCCAGAGTTGCCTGCTGCTGGGTTTAGTCTAGTCCAGCCATTGAGCTGTAAAGATGGCCTTTGTAGTGCTTATACCAACTTACGTCTGACACACTTAATAAATGTGTCAGGCTATTATGAAGCCATTTATCCAGGTGCCCTTTTTTCGGGCACATTTCAAACTATCAAGATGTCAAAAAATTGTCTAATACGCAATAACAGGCATGCCAAAAGTACTTTTTGACTTGTTTTGCTTAGCTCTCTTCCCTATGTTGCATCAATGCCAGCATGGGGACCATTTCACTCTCTGTACCTTAGCAGTGAGAGACTCACTTACCTTTCTTAATTTTTTTCTGCACTGTAATGTTTCCAATGTTTAAACTGATGTTCGATACTGTGTTTCCAGCAGTAATTATAACCATGTAAACACCTGTAACGAAAAATATTAAATGTAAATTTATAATAAATATATAAGAATAGCAACACAGAGGAGAGGCAGTAAATAGGACCTGCGGGTGGAGGGGGGGTGTATTGGCAGGGGGACCCACAGAGGAGAGGCAGTGAAGAGGACGGGCAGGATGTGTGTATTGCAGCCACAGGGATGTGTGTATTATCAACCACAGGCATCGGTGGGGGTGGGGGAGTATCGGCAGCTACATGCACAGAGGAGAGAAAGAGAGAGAGATCACTGACTGCAAGCAGAGGTGCTGCAGGGATGGTGCGATTCACTGACTGTGCAGTCAGTGATCTCTCTCTCTTTCCCTCCTCTGTGCATGTAGCTGCAGACACCCCCCACCACTCCCCACCTATGCCTGTGGTTGATAATACACACATCCCTGCCCGTCCTCTTCACAGCTTCTCCTCTGTGGGTCCCCCTGCCAATACCGCCCCCCCTGCAGGTCCTAGTTACTGCCTCTTCTCTGTGTCACTGCCAATACACATCACTCCTGCCTGTCCTCTTCACTTCCACTCCTCCGTGGGTCCCTCTGCCAATACACCCCCCCCCCCCTGCAGGTCCTATTTACTGCCTCTCCTCTGTGTCGCTGCCAATACACACATCCCTGTGCATTCCCAGGACCTCTTCACTGCCTTTCATTTGCATGCGCGTTCTCGTCTTTGACCTGGGCGAGTCGGAATGCTTCCCCGACCAGTAAACAAACTCCGTTGCTAAGCACAAGTAATCCAGCCCGTTCTCTAAAACCATAGCACTTTGCTAATGGTAACCAAGGGCGTACATCCTTACATTTTTGGTCCCTACATTTTCAACTATGATCTTCGTAGCGAGACAACCCCTTTAAAGCTCCAGGGCCCAGGATACAAGTGCTTTCCACTGCACCGGTTTAGCTAAGCACCTGTTCCCGTCTCAAAAATATCATCTTGTTTCAAGATTTCTTTTCAATTATGCAAAAAAGCAAACCCCAATCGTGGTCGGATGTAAATGTCAACCAATTTTGTGCCATAGGCATTTTTTTAAATGTTTCCACAAACTAAAAATTATTGACAACAAAAAAACTTCACTTTTATTCAAATTTTGGGAAAAGACCCCCATACGCAGCTGTCATAAAAATCCAGTCCTCATTGTCTACAGTAGATAGAACAATGATGATTTTTTTTTCCCCATTATTTATTTAGTGGATGGCAAAAAACCCCACAGAGCTCGTGGGATTTTTGAATGTTAGAAAAAAAATGAGTTTTGTTAGTTAATAATTTGAGTCGTGGAAATGGGTTAAGGCCTGTGGCCAAAATTGCTGTGGAAGATTCACTTCCATTTTTCTCGCCTCTGACTTAAAAAAGTCATCATCTATTTCCCCGGGGGGGGGGACTACCAATGGTGGCCCGTTTTATTGGCCCTCCGATCCCTGGCCCCAAATAAAACGGACCTACGCCGTCCCCCTGTTCCTTTTGGGCCCGAGGACCACCCCCAAACAGGGAGACCTTTTGGGGCCCAAGCGGAGCTCTCCAGATACCCCGGAGGTCAGGGGCCGCTTGTGACTCCCTGTTGCCCCGCTGCCGGCCCGGGGAAATACCCCGGGGAGGCTCTCACTGCCCGCCAATATCTCCCGTCGGGCCTAACCTCCCCCGGGCGAGAAAACCCTTTCCCGCGGCATCCCCAAAACAGCCCGTACTCTGACAACGGGACTGCCTGCTCCATTGCGGGTACCCCCAGACCCGCCCGGGGTCGGAGCCGCGGCACAACTGCAGGCTGCCGGACGGACTGTGCCCCTGGGGAAGTTCTCCCCCTGACTGTGGGAAACGGCATCCTGGCATCTCAGGTGGGGGAAAACTCCTAAGGTAACCCTGCGTATAAAAAATGCTCTCGCCCCCCCTCCCCACCTGTTGCCAGTGGCGGGCCACGGCCCTTTGTCGTTTTCTCAGAACCCCGATTCTATTCGGGGGAGGAAACCCAACCGCCCTTTCCCCAGAAACTGGTACTATTCCTCAGTAAAAAAGCAATTTAAGGGGATAAAATGGGGGCGTATAGAGGCAAACCCTCCGAGAGAGCGTGGCGAGCGTACACGGGGTTCCTCACCCCCCCCCCCTCTTCTCCGTCGCAGTGGGATTAGGCGGGAACTACAGCTGCCATTTTCAAAAACTACTACCCAAGTCACTGGGGCTAAGTCTCATCACCGCTGGAGTGATCTGCTCCAATATCGCAACCGACACACTGATGGGGTCCATAGCTATTTGCACCACGGAAATAGTTTTTGAATACCATTAGATAACTGCATGGTGGACATTCAGAAGGGGGGCTTCATTCCCCCTTGGCGTCATTCCAGACGGGAAAGCTCGCCATTCTGGAGTGCGAAATTCTAATTATCCCATAACTACAACCACCAAAGCCTCAAAACAAAGTCATACTGCAATGATATCCCCTTTCAGCTTTTTTACTTCATATATAGGAGTTTTTGGACATCCAGTGACTCTTCTACTATTATAATATCCTGGGTCACCTACCAGACTTATAAAAAGTCTTGCATAACGCACTCATGGGCTAATCGTTTTTCTGAGGTTGCCATCTAGTGGACGTTTTTTCACTCTCAACCCTACCTTATACCTATTCTAACCCACTAGGTGTTATTCTTACGCAACAGCGACATATGGTGGAAATTCTCTTTATTGGAATTCATACTTTCCTTTCAATTGGTTCATGCTGACCACTCAAAAATTTTTACAACTCTCGATTCCAGCCTCAATGAAATAGTGTACAAAGCAACCACCGGGTGGGCGAACCATCTAACAAAAAACCGGTCTGGTCGCCATCTCCCTCTCTCCATCACAACTGAACATGGACACAATTTCTACACAAACCCACTACGCTCCGTGGACACTACGGCAAAAAGAACAACTCTCCCAAGTTCCACCATTCATCCCCACCTGTGACGACCAGAGGTCAAGCGCTGAAAGACAAAAACAATGGCCAAAATCCAACTCTTCAAACGGCAGGGGGATTCACAGGCTCTCTTAGTAACTGGCGGGACATCACTCCGCCTAACCTGTCTCCTCCGGCCAAGCCCTGTGTACTCCCAATTGTCTGGATAAATGAAACAGGCAAATTTCTATGGCGCGAAAGAAGTCTTCCGTCTCATGACACCATATTTCGACAAAAGAATTGACATGATTAAGCATCCACTCAATTCGCGTTAGCGCAAAATTAACAACAACTCCAAAGATCGCAGACATCGAAACCAGGATTGTCCACCTGCAGAATCCACATCACATCTGCCGAACACGACATTTCTCGAAATCAATATGCAACTCATAATCTTGCCGTAGATAAACTGCATGACCCTTGAGAACCGCGCGAACGCCGTAACAACTGAGCTTTGTCGGCAATACCTGAGACCGTCACGGCAGCAGAGATTCCCTCCTACTGGCCAAAGACCTGGCGTTCAGGCTAAACTGGATCTCCCGCCAAGATCCCTTACATCGAAAGAGCCCACCGCCTGGGTCCATTTCGGGAGGGGGGGAGATGGCAGACTCTCGTCCCGGGCATAGCGAGATATGCTAACTGGACTGTGATGGAAATGGAGCTGAAAGATATCGGTAGTCAACGCTTCGCATCTCCATAAATGGGCACACATACTTCATTATTTCATGACCTTCGCGCAGTGAACTTCACAAAAGAAAAGCCTTTAATTCCATTTGTCGTCTTCTATATGACGTACTGTCCGCTTTTTCAAACTACTATACCCGGCGCGGCTGCGAGTCCCACCAACGGCAAAACAAGGCATCTTCGAGAACCCTGAGAATGAGGAGTAAGGACATCCACACGCTATTTCTCGCTGGATCGGACTTAATGGCGTGTCTCAATTACCCGCCCAAGGCCTAATACGGCCGCTCTTCTTCCCATGCTAGGCTGTTAATATTGTGTTATTACTTATGTTATGTTCTTGATCCCCCCTCTCCCTAATTATCTTTCCACCCGGAATAGTGTTGTCTTCCATTGGGAGGTCTATAATGTCCCACCAGTCTCTAACCACGTACCGCGGCGTAAACCCGCTTCGAGATGAGAGAGAGCCGCGCTTCATAACCACCGGCGCCCGCCGACCCCTCACCCCATGTGACTCCCTACCCCCCCCCCCCCTCCTCCCCTCCCCCCCCCCACCCTCCCTGGCACCTTCCACCACCAGAACCACCCCCCCCCCCCCCCCTAAACCGCCCCCATCCGGAATGGAATGAGTACACTACTTCACAACCATGAAACCTCCCAATCACCCCCCCACCCCACCCCAAAACCCATCAATTATATAACCCACCTCCTTCCGTTATACGCACTTTTACACTCATTGTGAATGTAGCTGGGCTTAAAATACGCCACCCAAACGCAATAAAAGTGTTGACTCACATAAAGAGGCTGGGGCCACATATAATATTTCTTCAGGAGCCCCATGGCGCCGGGAAGACCGGGTTCCCTTTAAAAAAGCTCCTTTTTGGGGTTTAAGCGTTTTTCCCACCACACCCCCAAATCTCGGGGTTTTGGCGATCCCCCCATAACAACCTTACTACAACAAAACACAATCCCCAGGCAGCCCCCCTCGGGACATTCCCTCCCCTTTGACATCCCCAATCTTGGCGGCGCTACTCCCTAGTAAACTTTACCCCTTTTTTAAACCCAATCCCGGTTTTTTTTTCCTCCATCTTTAATTTTTTACTGGGTAAAAACTGCACACACTAAAATAGGAGGAGTTTTTCAAATAAACCCTCCACCCAACCTAGTTTAAAAATTAACCCCCAAATCTACACAAGACTTACCGGGCGCCCTCGGCGGTCCTCTCTCCCCATAAAATCATTTCCCCCTTTTGGATCACGGGCGTTTAAAATAAAACCTTTTCCGAAAGGGACTACCCCTTTTTCCCACCCCCCGGGGTAAAATAAAAGCCACTCTAAAATTTGATTTTTTTTTTAACCCCAACGCGCATTTTTTCACTTTTTTACTTTAGAGCAAAGATTGAAAAAATCTTGAAAAACCGCCCAACGCTCCCAGTAATTTAAAATTTACCCAGGGGGTTTTAACCCTCTCCACGATCCTTAAAATTGGGAAAATTTTTCCTTGTCCCCGGGCTCCTGGGGAGGATTTCAAAAAAATCTTAAGACCCAAAATTTGGGGCCAACTTCCAAAGAAAAAATATAGCCCCCCATAGGGGATTTTGGGGCACTTATTGGCCAAAAACCCAAAGGCCCGTGATGAGGGGCCAGGGGTTATCTCCTTAAAAAACTTAAAAGGAGGGAAACCGGAAGAAATTTTGGCCGTCCTCAACACGGATCTTTTCTCGAGCTAAACGGGATTACAAAAACCTCCTATCGGGAAAAATAAAGAAAAATTTACTCCTCCTAAAAATCTTTTTTGGGAAGAGTTCTTAAAAGGGCCCGGGCCCAAAATGGGGCATTGAGACCCAACAAAAAAAATTTTTCCCAAATGGGGAAAACCAGGAGGGGGTTTTCCTATTAAAAAAGGGAGGAAAACCAAAACAGGTAAAATCCCATACCCAAAGACTACAGCCCCAAACCCGGACTCAAACACACCCCTGGGAACTCCACGACCCAAAAGCATCTTTGCCCAATATTTTTTGGACTTCTACAAAGAACCCCCCTATTTTTCGGTGGGTTTTGGGTCCTTTCCCCCTAAATGGGGTAAACCCGGCCGGGTCTTCCCCCAAGGGCCCTGGCCGGGACCTTGGGGGCCCAACTTCTGGGGACGGGAGGTTCCCCAGGGCGGCCTCCCCCCCGCCCCCCTCCCCAAACCAAAAAAACCACCCCAAGCGGTCAAACCCTCAAAAAATTTTTTAACTTTCCTAAAACCCCGAGAAATTCCCTCCACGGCCCAAACCTATATCAACGAAAAAATAAAAAGATAAACAAAATCCCCCAACTTCTATGAATCCAGAACCATCCCTTTCCCCCAAAAGCCACGAGAGACCCGACACTCCCCTAAACCCTATCCCCCCAAATCTCTTCTCAACCAAGACAAACCAAAACTTCAAACCCTAAAATAATGGGCCGATGGGTTGCAATTTTTTTATGGGCCCCCCCTTCTTAAAACCCTCGCATTTTGGGATTCTTGCATAACAAACAATCCACAGTAGGTTTTCGCACCGCAATACTGCCACAACACAGCCCCTTTGACTAAAGTGGGTTCCCCCTTCCATGTGCGGGGGACTCGAGGGCCGAAAAGGCTTTCGACTCGGTATCAGGGAAATTCCCCACACCCCCCTTTCCCCCACCTGGTTTTTGGGAACACCTTCCTTCCCTTTTTTACAACATAAACCAAACTCACCCCCTCCACCATTCTCAGGGTAAAACGGTTTTAAAAACCCCAAACCCCGATTTTTTTCCTTTTCCAAAGGGGGTACTCGCCGGGGTTTTGTCCTCTCTCACCGTCCTTTTTAACCTTCAATAAAACCCCCTTATTCCCCCCACCGGGAAAACCCCGGGGACCCCATTCCCCGGGCCTTTAAAAATTTGGGCTCACAAAGAAAAAAAACTGTCCACCCCTTTTGCTGACGACCTCTTATTATCCCATTTAAAAACCCCAAGCTGAATGTCTCCCCATACTTTTTTACCCCGATACCCAAAAACATAGGGATTTCTGTCTTTTTTCAATTTTAAACCGAAAAAATAAATCTAAGCCCCCTTTTTAAGGGGAGATGCCACCAAAAGGGGGGGGGAGTACCCCTTCGATGGCGGACTACCTTTTGACTTTTCTAGGGTTCAAAATCCCAAAAAAAAGGGGACTTCCCCTACTCAAAAACATCAGACCATTCATTAACCCTTTCAAACCCCAAAGTTTAAAACAACTGGAAAAACCTCACACTCTCCCCCCTTGGGTGGGCTAACCAAATTTAAAATTGAATATTTTTTCCCCAAACTCCTTTATACCCTCCAATCCCCCCCGATCTACCTAAAACCCCAAAAAAAAACGTAAAAATGGATAAACCCCCTTGTTTCCTCGGGATTCATATGGAAAAAACCGCAGGCCTAAGTGGCTTTGAGATCCTATTCCAACCCAGAAAAAAGGGGGCCATTAACTTTCCAAACCATTCAACTTTAAAATTTTGGGCAACCCAGCTTCGGGCCCTTTGGGGACTTGCTTTTAAAACACCTAACTTTTATACCAATTTTAAAACTTAGCCAACAAATTAAATGCCCCACATTTAAATCTCCCCAGTCTCCTACACATGCCATTCCCAAAACCTTCCATTTCCCCCCCTCAAATCCAACCCCCTTTTAATCACCATTGGAAGGGTTTTTACAAGACGCGGGGAGAAACCCGGGGCCCTTAAAACCCCAATACTCCCTTTCTCCCCCTTCCCCTTTCGGGAAAACCCCTATTTTCAAAGTGGGCGGGCAAAATTGGGGAATTTTCTCAATGGCAGAGGGGGGGGATCAGGAAAAATAGAAAAACCCATTTGGGCCCAAAAAGGAGGAAAAACCCCTCCCCTTTAAAAAAGGCCCCATTGGGGATTCACTTTCCCTCGGTCCCCCAAACCAAATTTTTTATTTACAAGGGCCCGTAGTTTACATATAAAGGAAAGTCATTAAAAAACCCCAAATGACAGGGACTGGAATGGTCCCTTCCTGTCCCAAACAATATCCTCTCATCAATCAAAGGGGGGGAAATTAAAAACAATTTTTTAGGAAACCCCCTGGGGTCCTTGCTTTATTACAATACTAAGGCCCCAAAGGGCCGACCTCATTGGGAAAAACCATATTGACTCCCCAGGGGACACCTAAACTCCCCTTCAATAGCAAAGAAATATTTCCATCCAAAGTCCAAATGGGAGATGGGATTTCGCATACACACAGGGGATACTCCCCTCCCCATTGGGGTTACCCCGATTTGGGGGCCTCTCCCACACACCTGCCCCAAATGCCTCTCCCCTCATTTCCGAAACCCAAATTTTACACTGCCTCTGGTCTTTCCCTCACCCTCGAATAAAACGGTCCCGGGAAATTTGTTCCTTTTTTAATTACATACTTGCTTCACTTTTTTCCCGAATCTCCCGGGGGGGGTTTTGGTTTCAATTTTGGCCTCCTCCCCCCCAGGATCCCCCCTCCCCTCTGGGCCTCACAAGAAATTACTATACTACTTTCAGCAGCCGCAAGGGAAAAATTTTGGGACTGCTGGATTACTAATTCCCCCCCCAAAACACAAAATATTTTTAGAAAAACTCTCTTATATTTTTCCCCGGTGGAACTGGGGGGAAACCTCACTTTACAAGGAACAAAAAAAGGGAAACGTTTATCAAATTTTGGAAAAAAAAATTTTTAAATTACTCCCCGCCATACCGGGGGATTGAACAGACAAAGTTTTTTGTCTCAATACCTGGTTCGGGAAACCCAAAACCGGAGATGACCCTGACTGGTTTGTCAAAACCCTTTTTTTTTGGTGTTGTCGAAACTTTAAAAAATAAAGGATCTCTCTTTTTCTTGGGATGTGCCAGGCGTTTTTTTACTTTCAATGGATTGTCACGCTGACAGATGAACCCTCAGTCTGGGTCCAACTTTGACTCCCCTAACTGGCAAATTTTAACCTTTTTTTACACTGTGGGCCCCTTTCCCGTGCTCACAAACTTATTGGGACTAAAAACGGTTTTATTGTATATTGGGGGGAATGGGCCCTTTTTTAAAATTTTTTCTTGTTTTAAAACTTGTGTTTTTTCCTTTTTCTTTTTAAAATTTTAAAAATTTTTTTCAATTAAAAAAAAATGGTTTGGGAAAAAAAAAACGGCGGAACTAAAACCAAACCTTTTTAAAAGTGTTCAATTTCATTCTGGGGGGCAGAGAAACCCGAGGTTTGAATTCAACCGAGCCCTTGAGCTCTTCGCCCGCGGGAAACCCAGACCCTAAACGCCCCCAAGGGCATTATATGCGAGTTCACCCCTTTACCTTTAAAATTTAAAGCGAAAAAAACCGAATTAGGCAAAAATTTTTACCTTCGAAAGGGGATAGAAAATTTGGCCTCTTCCCCCAACCCCTCCAGGGGACTCTTTCCGGAATTTTCGGGGTAGTCAAGCCAAATGCTTGAAATTTTTTCAGGCAAAAAAAGTTCCCAAAACCCCTGGGGGAAAACCGTTCGCACTTTAAAAAGGGGTCAAACGACAAATTGCTGTCCTTCTGCACACCAGCTGACCTCCCGATATTCCGTTCGGCTCTGGATCTACCGGACATGGACATATCTCTCCCTGACTGGCAAATAGTGATGACGACGGAAATTCCTCTCTTTCAGGATCCCACTCCGCGCACGCCGAGTCATCCTCTCCCTCCTACCAATCCAAGATCTCAGGGAATCCAGTTGTTTGAGGAGCCCGGAACAAATATCCTCCAAGTCTCAGCATTTCCGCTGACTCTGAGCACAGGTTTCGTAGGAGAGGCGCCTATATTTGATGGCCTTTGATGCCCACTTGTATTCCTCTTCCTCTGTCCCCCTCAGTGTACCTTTTTGATATGCTCAGGTTTGATGGGAGATTAAGGGGAATAGGCCCAGTCTTCTTTTTCTTTCTTCCAATTCACCATACTGCTGTGCAAGATGTGTGCACACTGCACATTTAGAAGCCCATATCCTGGATCTAAATGAGCAAGTGGCAACACTGAGATCCATTGCCAACTTGGAAGCGAGATTGTTGCCCACTGAGCAATCACTCCCATGTGTAGATGCTGGGGAGGGTGGCAGCATGGAGGTGCAGGAACATGAGGCAGCTAGCTAGTTAACAGTTAGAAAGAAGGGTAGAGGGAAGAGTGTTAGGGGGCTAGTCCTGAACTGGCACACCACAACAAATTTGCAAGGTTGGCGGATGAGGTGGATGTTGGCTCAAAAATAGTATTGTTGCAGCAAGGCACTACCCCTGTCTGCTCCAGTAAGATAGGGAACAGGAGTGGAGGTCAGGCTAGACAGGTGCTAGTAGTTGGGGACTCAATTATAAGGGGCACAGATAGGGCAATCTTCCACAAAGACCGGGATCATCGAACAATATGTTGTTTACCTGGGGCCCGGGTTCAACATATCGCGGATCGGGCTGACAGATTGCTGTGTAGGGCTGGTGAGTAGTGTTGAGCGATTTTTATCGACAAAGTTGAAATCGGCAAGGTTTTTATGGTGATCGAAATTTCCAGACATGCGAAAATTTAAAGGGTTAAAATCTTTTGCACATCTATTAAGATCGCGCCTTTTTCGGCGGCCTTCCTGTAATTTTGGCGGCCAGAAAATCAGATTACAGAATAGAGCAGGGTGAATGTGTGTGCGACATCAGACTGGATGTGTATGGTTGTTTGGGCGGAAAAATCACATGACCTCGTTTACATAGAACAGCGTTTCCTGTTTCAGCCTCAGTGCCCTCTCAGCGTCTCAATGGGGATAGGACCTGCGCTCTGCCTGTGGCCAAACACTCAGCGAAATTAGTCTATTTCTGCACAGAGAAACCTCTACTATTAGCTGTGATCCTTCCAATTTATTTTAGATTAAGATTTGAACATTTTAATGTAGTTACTAAGAGAATTTTAAAGCAGCATCTACCGCTGTAAATTCACGGCGGTGGGAGCCGGGGGGGGGGGGGCCGCGGGCGAACACAGACAAGCTCTACCTATAAAGAACACTGGAAAAAGTTTCACCAAGACTTAGTGAAAGACATGGTAGGGGAATATCTTTATTATTAACAGTTTGCCTATTGAAAAAATTCCTGGATATTGGGCCACCTGAACTTTTATTGGATAAACATCATTTCTAGTAACTGCGGGTCTCTTTGTTAGCTGCAAAACTCCACTTTTATTATCATATACATTTCAGATAGGTTTCAATTTTACCCAAATTCACCTGTGACTGTTAAATATATCCACCTTGCACTTAAATTACAATCCAGCAATCTTGTAGTCAGCACAGGTTGTTTGTTGCCAAAAATACCGTGAAACGTACGAAAACATCACAGTTACGTGTTTTTTGACTTTTGCGCACCCAGCACGTTCATTGACGCAGCATCTACGTAAATCTTAAAACAGCAATTCTATATTCACCACAGGTGAATTGAAAGGTGCAAAAAATACCTTTTTATTATATAAAAAAACATAACAGTTACGTGTTTTTTGACTTTTGCGCACCCACACCTGTTCATTGACGCAGAAATCTATGAAATCTTAAAACAGCAATTCTATATTCACCACAGGTGAATTGAAAGGTGCAAAAAATACCGTTTATTATATCAAAACATAACAGTTACGTGTTTTTTTGACTTTTGCGCACCCAGCACTGTTCAATGACGCAGCATCTATGTAAATCTTAAAACAGCAATTCTATATTCACCACAGGTGAATTGAAAGGTGCAAAAAATACCGTTTATTATACCAAAACATAACAGATACGTGTTTTTTGGACTTTTGCCCAGCCCCAGATTTGTTAAATAGACACCTTGCAGTTAAATTTGAATCCAGCAATTTTGTTTTGATTAGAGGGATTTGAGAATAGCTTGATTTGCCGTTTTTTTAATAAGAGACTTTCCAAAACTTTTCCCATCCCTTTCTCAAATTTTTATATTTCTGAACAGGACGAAATGCAGGTGGTAAGCGAGAAAAGAGGGGGTAGCACATGGAGGTAGAGTACGAGAGAAGGTGCTCCTTCCATGCTGGCGACAACACCATGCCAGCGGATCGTCAGTTGCAGGACCGTCAGGCCTGTCATCGCGGGGTCAGGGCCCTTGAATCTAAGTAACGAACATCGTCGCCTATCCTTCCTTCAGTGGTTAATGCAACCTGCATCTAGCAGTCTTACCTCCTCGTCCTCGCAGTCCCGGCCACAAAGGTCGTCATCAGCATCATCAGCATCCGTCCAACATGAAGCAGCCCAAATGTCAACTCGTGTACCCACCACTGTGGATAATCCTTTGGGTCTGTGGACCTCTTTGAGACAAAATGCGGTTGGGGTCAGAAGGCATTTTAAAAAAGATCAAGAGGATGATTTAGTCTGCTCTGACGCCCATTACTGATGCCATCAGAGGAGGTGAAGGAAGCCGGTCAATCGGCAAAAATCCCGGGCGGTCGCAACGCCTTTCAGTGCCCTTGCTTGTACCTGCACTTCGGGATGCAAAAGTCAGGACGCCCAAAGTCACCTGTGTTGATAAATGATGATGAGATAAACGACATTTGCAGATCCATCCGGGTCTTTTCCGCAAAATTTTGCTTGCGAGCGCTTCATCATGGACGAGGAGGAAGACATGGGTAGTGTCAATACGGGTCCCGCCACAAAAAGGGAGAGGGCGGTCGCAGAATTCCGCTGATATGATTCCGCCAGCCACGGTCAGCGCAAACCCCGCTCCTCGCTTATCGCAGTCAAAAAGGCCCCAGGACCTCCAAGCCTGGCCTTCTTTGAGCAAGCCTCTGTTTCCCACCCAGCGATGTCAAAATCCCCGCCTTTGCCTTAAACCATAAGTAGAGGCAAGAACCTTAAGTGGTTAACCACCACCAACATTCTAGTCACATGCACGAATGCATGAGTTGAAAATGGAGGGAACACTTGGCCAAAAAAGGCCAGACCGACGCCGGGGCCTCCAACCACTGCCACACCCTTTTTCTCCGCCTCCTCCTCCTCCGCCCCCCGCCAAGCGTTCCTCAGCTCCCCCATGTCTCTCAAGTCATGATCAGGGATCAGCCTCCGCTTCAGCCTCCACCGTCGCCCGAGTACCACCAGCACCACCAGAGACCCATCCTACCCCTTCTCCTTCCGCAGTTTGACGACCTGCACCCGACAGCGGCCAGTCTAGCACCAGCCTTCTGTCTTCCAGGTTTGGAGCAGAAGAAACACTTTAACCCAAACCATCCCAAAGCCAAAAGCCTGAATGTCGGCATTGCCAGCTTTGGCCTTGGAAATGTTCCCTTTTCCGTCTGGTGGACACAGATGGGTTCCGCCACGTCTTTGGCCCTCCGCCTGCCCCCAATACCAGATGCCGAGCAGGCATTTCTTTCCCAAAAAGCCGTCCCTGCCCTGGCCAGCCACGTGTCATCTAATATTTCAAGCGCGTTGCCCTGCATCGTGTCCGGAAAAGCCATCTCACCACTGACACAGGGACTAGTAAGCACGGCCAAGGCCGCTATATCTCTGTGACAGCTCACTGGTGAGCTGGTGATTGCCCTCGGGGGGTGACGTTGGCTCTCAGGCTCGGCGCACGCTTTTCAAAACCGCAGGGATGGTGCAGGCTCTTTTTCCCCCAAGGTCCTCTTGGTGGCACCACTTTGCCCAGAGACACCAGGCCGTGTTGAAATTAATCTCCCTTTGGGGGACCGTCCACACAACACGTCAGGAGCTGTGGACGGTCTAAACAACGAGACCGAGCGCTGGCTGGGTGACAAGAACCTTGTGCCAGGCAAGGTGGTGGCGATAACGGGCGAAATCTGCTGGCCGCCCTTAAGATCGTAGGCGGAGCAAAATCCCTTGCCTGGACATGTCATGAACCTTTCGTCCAGAAATTTCTAAAGAGCTACCCGGGTCTGGACTGCCTGCTGAGGAAGGCTCGAGGTCTGAGTTCGGACTTCCGCCGTTCGCACCCTGCTTCGTCCCCTCGGTTGCGTTGCAGCGTCAGCTCGGCCTCCCCGTCAACCGTCTCATTGTTTACGTGGCAACACGCTGGAATTCCACCCTCCACATGCTCCAGCATTGTGGCAGCAGCGCAATGCCATTACGCAGTACGAAGTGACACATGGCCTGACAACAGCGGTACGGACCCGGGTGTTGAACCACCGAGAGTGGAGGCAGGGAAAGAGCTCTGCACCATCCTTCCCTTTTTTTAAGAAGCCACCAAATTGGTCTGTGCGTAAAATGCCCTTGTCCGCATGAGCATTGTGGTGATCTTAGTCTGAACATCGTTGGACACTCTGAAACAACAGGTCCCGCCAGCGACGGGGGAGGAGACAGACACAGATGCGGACAAGGACCTTTCTCTCCGTCAAATCCACAAGGCCCGACAGTTTCACAATTTCATCGGTCTTCATTAGGCAGTGGTTCGGGGCCAGAGCTATGCAAGGGGGCGCATCACTCTCAGGGTGCATCATCTCAGGGAAGTCAGGGCGTGTTGAAGCTGTGCCGGAGGCAGCGGAGGAGGAGGTATTCCTAGACACCGATGTTACCGACTCCCTGCCTTGGAAAGAGGTTGGCGCGAATTTGAGGCGGAGGAGGGAAAAGAGGAAGATCATTTGTCTAGTGCCCCCCCGAAACCCAGAGGGTTGGGAAATCAAGGCTCCATCTCTCACATGAGTGTTTGGATGCTCCCCTTTCCTCCAACATGATCCTCGCATTAAGGCCATCAAAATGAACAACGGTTTACGGGGGGGCCCCCCTCCTGGATCCCCGTACAAAACAAAAATCAGCACTTTCCTTCCACCCACCCAAATAGAGAGTAAAATGCAGGAAATGGAGACCTTGCTGATTGATCAACTGGGGACATCTGTTGCGTCTGCTTCCCCTTCCCCAAATGTCACGGTGGAACAACACAGCGACGTGACACAGTAGAGTGCCAAGTAGGCGTAGCGGCAGCAGCAGGCAAGGTGGCGAAGCCTAATGGGTGAACCTCTGGCAATCTTTGTTTTTCCCACCTCACCAACGCATGCAATGCAGGCACACATCCAACACACAGAGATCAGCTTAAGATCATGGTGCACGACTATCTGCGTCTCAACACCGATGTTTTTGCATGTGTTCCGGACACATGGGTATCCAAAATGGACGAATGGCCTGAGCTGGCTCGTCACGCCATAGAGGTGTTGTCCTGCCCAGCAGCCAGCGTCATATCTGAGCGGACCTTCAGCACAGCTGGAGGAGTCATTACAGACAAACGCATCCGGCTTTCCACAGATAATGTGGATCGTTTGACTTCATCAAGATGAATCAGGCATGGATCTCTGATGATGTTGTGGCCCCAATTGCCGAGGTCACCGATTAGTTGCCAGTCTACTTCACATTCCTTTTAAAACAGAAATTGTCCTCTTTAAAACTTTTTTTTAAAATGATCATTTCTTACTGCAATTTTTATTCTCTTTCCCAACATTCATTTTGGGTGGTTTTGCTGTGAGGAGACTGTAAAAGACAGCAAGGTTTCATGGCAACACCGTATCCATTTACTCACTTTATCTAAGAATTTTTCGCATTGTCAATGGTTTTGAGGTCCCTGTTGCTGTGAGATACAGCAATAATCATGGTCTTTGGAACAGAAATGTGACTTCTAAGTGGCATTTCTCCCTCACAATTTTTAAAAGTGGCTGAGAAGTCATATTTATAATTTTTTTGGGGTCATGTTGCTGTGAGATACAGCTATAATTATGGTCCTTTGGAACAGAAATGTGGCTTCTAAGTGGAAATTTTTCCCTCACAATTTTTAATAGTGGCTGAGAAGTCATATTTATAATTTTTTGGGTCATGTACTGTGAGATACAGCAAATAAACATGGTCCTTTGTAACAGAAATGTGCTTCTAAAATGGCATTTCTCCCTCACAATTTTTAACAGTGGCCTGAGAAGTCATTTTTATAATTTTTGGGTCATGCTGCTTTGAAATGCAGCAATACTACAGGGCCTATTATAAAAAAAAATGTTGTTTCTAAACAGACATTTGTTCTTCACAATTGACCAAAGTGGCTCAAGGGTCATGCTTTGAATTTTTGGGGCATTTTGCTGTGACATGCAGCTATACTACAGGTCCTATTCTAAAAAATGTTGTTTCTAACAGACATTTTGTTCTTCACAATTGTTTAAGAGTGGCTCAAGGTGATGGTGCTGTCAGAAACAGGAATAGGTAAGACACTGTTAATGGACACATATTGCAAAATGACTTGTTTTTGCAAGATCTTTAACATAGAATCCCTTTATTGAGACAACCCATTTAAAACAATGAAAAAAAGAGAAACAAAGACATGTGGGATTCCATCCTATTTTAAAAATGTGTTTTCTAGAATTAAAGTACTAAAAAACTTGCATGTAAAAAAATAAGCTGTTAAAAAAATTCCTCTGAATTGTACAAGGGAGGTACAGGAAAACTTGACCAGATGTAGGTTATTCAGAGGGCATGGAGTATGGAGCACGACAGAGAACAAAGTACAGAGACCATTTCCTCCAGCACGTTGAGTAAAATGAGAAAAAGAATGCCAAATAAAGGGCACCTGGGTGTAACAGGACGTTAACCACCAGTATTTCCAAGTGAAGCTCAATTGGTCCACACTCATACGGAGGGGCAAGCGCTACCCAGTATTGACTGTGTACAGAGGAAGGCTGGAGTTCTCACACTTTAGCTTCCGCACTCTGCTTTAGCACGACAGTTTTCCCTTGCTGCGTCATCAGGGGATTTAACCTGCGTGTTTTAAAGATGACGGACGCCATCCTGGGCTTTCACCGCACCCACTGTAACTCCGGCCCTGGGTCATGCTGTGGCCCAGGACAGGTATAGTCAATGTCTAGTTCAAATAAAATGGTGGTTGAAAGACTCCTTTTTCCGGCACTTTTTAAATGTGGGGGTCATGCCCGGTTTGGGGCTCATGCTGTGGCCCAGGACAGGTATATCAATGTCCAGTTCAACTAAAATGGTGGTTGAAAGACTCCTTTTACGGCACTTTTTAATTGTGGGGGTCATGCAGGTTTGGGGCTCATGCTGTGGCCCCGGACAGGTATAGTCAATGTCCAGTTCAACTAAAATGGTGGTTGAAAGACTCCTTTTTCCGGCACTTTTTAAATGTGGGGGTCATGCAGGTTTGGGGCTCATGCTGTGGCCCAGACCAGGTATAGTCAATGGGCCCAGTTCAACTAAAATTGTGGTTGAAAGACTCCTTTTTCCGGCACTTTTTAAATGTGGGGGGCATTTCAGGTTTTGGGGCTCATGCTGTGGCCCAGGACAGGTATAGTCCCAAAGTCCATTCAACTAAAATGGTGGTTGAAAGACTCCCTTTTTCCGGCACTTTTTAAAAGTGGGGGTCATCAGGTTTGGGGCTCATGCTGCGTTCCAGGACAGGGATATTCAACGTCCAGTTCAACTAAAATGGTGGTTGAAAGACTCCATTTTCCGGCACTTTTTAAATCTGGGGGTCATGCAGGTTTGGGGCTCATGCTGCGTTCCAGGGCAGGGATATTCAATGTCCAGTTCAAGTAACATGATGGTCAAATCATACTGCCTTCTGGCACTTTTTAATTTTTGGGTGATGCAGGTTTAAGGGTCAGGCTGTGGGACAAGACAGGGGTAGTAAATGGTCTGTGACTTTTTTCTGTGACTTTTATAACCTAAGTATTTGCCTAAGATGTAGCAGGTATCCAATTTGACTGTTGTGGAAAGTTAATTTTAGCTTCCCAGCCTTGTTTGGGTGTAATAATGAAGGTGTTGTTGCTCTCCCATAGACTTTAATGGTCATCGCGCATAATCGATGCTCACTATCGAAAAACCTTATCGATAGCGGCCGACTATCGACTATCGATCGATCTCGATAGCCAATGCAATCGCTCAACACTACTGGTGAGAATCCAGCTGTCATGATCCACATTGGCACCAATGACAAAGTTAGAGGTAGGTGGAGTTTCCTTAAAAATGATTTCAGGAACTTAGGCAAAAAGCTCAAGGCAAGGACCTCCAGGGTAATATTTTCAGAAATATTACCTGTTCCACGGGCCACACCAGAAGGGCAGAGGGAGATTAGAGAGGTGAATAAGTGGCTCAAAAATTGGTGTAGGAAAGAGGGATTTGGGTTTTTGTAGAACTGGGCTGACTTCTGTCCTGACTACAGACTATAGGCTGCACCTAAATGAGGAGGGTGCAGCTGTATTGGGGGACAAAATGGCTAGGAAGTTGGAGGAATATTGAAACTAGGGACTGGGGGGAGGGAAACTACACATATAGCGTACAAGATAGTGAAGATAGTGAGCTGGGAATTAGTAATAACGCAGGGGGTGGAGTGTAGGGAGGGGGGTGTAGCAATAGTTAAAAAGAATAGGGAGAAAGGAATAAAAACTGAAAAATCTCTAAATTGCATGCTGACCAATGCCAGGAGTCTGACCAACAAAATAAATGAACTAGAATTATTAATTGCTGAAGAAAAATATGACATAGTGGGGATAACTGAGACATGGCTGAACGAGAGCTACGACTGGGCGGTTAATTTGCAGGGTTACAGTCTATTTAGAAGTGACCATAAACACCGGAAGGGGGGAGATGTCTGTCTCTATGTAAAATCCTGTCTGAAGCCAACACTATAGGAAGATATAGGTACAGGTAATGAACAGGTGGAATCATTATGGGTAAATATACATGGGGGTAATAACAGTAATATAATTCTAATAGGAGTCTGCTATAGGCCCCCAAATATAACAGAACCCATAGAAGATATGCTCCTCAGGCAAATAGATGAAGCATCTAATCAGAATGAGGTTGTTATTATGGGCGACTTTAACTACCCAGACATAAATTGGGAATCTGAAACCTGTAGCTCTCACAAAGGAAACATGTTTTTGTCTATAACTAAAGATAATTACCTTTCCCAAATGGTGCAGGAACCGACTAGAGGAAAGGCCCTTCTAGACTTAATATTGACTAATAGACCTGACAGAGTAACAAAGGTTCAGGTTGAGGGGCACCTAGGGAATAGTGACCATAATATAATAAACTTCCATTTATCCTTTTGTCAGGGAGCCACAAAAACACTGAATTTGAGGAAGACTAATTTTATCCTGCTTAGAGAGCCCTTAAACTGTATTGACTGGGACAAGGTGTTCAAAAATAGCAGAGCAAAAAACAAATGGGAGATCTTTAAAAACATCTTAGGCACCCACTGTGAGAAGTACATACCATATGGTAATAAAATAATTAGAAATAGGAAAAACCCAATGTGGATCAACAGAGATGTTGTAATGAACCAGGGTAGTGGATCCACTGGGCCGCCGCAAGCGGTGGTACTGGCCACACCAGGAATCGGAGTCTAAGTGGGTCCCAGTTTTCACCAGAGCCCACCGCAAAGTGGGATGGACTTGCTGCGCCGGGATTCCACCAGGTCGCTACCCCTGATGTGACTTGCTTGCGGTGGTAGTCGAGGTGCGATGTAGAGCAAAATCGACAGGCAAACTCATAGTTAAGGACGGGCCAGAAGGTCAGGGCAGGCAGTGAAGGATCGTGGTCGAAGAACGTAAGCCGGAAGGGACTGGTACACGGAAACAGCGACCGGAACACAGAAAAGGCTTCCTCGCATAGGGTATGGGCACTATGGATTCAGCAAAGTGCTTCCGGAAGGTGGAGCATTATATAGGGTCAGCGGCCGGCAACAGCCAATAACCGGCGCGCTGGCCCTTTAAATCCGGGAGAGTCAGCACGCTCGCGCCCTAAGGAGCGTGGCCGCGCGCATCGGCAGGCAGACAGGAGCAGGGAAGCAGGAGCGTGGCCGGGCAAGTAGCTGCGCCCAAATGAGCGAGTGCCCACGCGGCCTGACATGCGGCACAACTCGTGACTGTACTCCCCCCCCCCTTTTGGCCTCCCCCTATTCCTGGCCTGGAGAACCCTCTGCATAAGCCTACGGTCCATAATGTTGTCCACCGGTTCCCACGATCTTTCCTCTGGCCCGAACCCCTTCCAGTCGATGAGAAAGTGACGCTTCCCCCTGATCGTCTTCATAGCCAAGATTTCTTTCACGGTGAAGACGTCGGAAGTATCGGCCTCAGGAGAAGGGGGCACCACCTTCTGAGAGAACCTATTCACGATGAAGGGCTTCAGCAGAAAGATGTGGAAGGAGTTCGAGATGTGCATCGAGGGAGGTAACTTGAGCTTGTAAGACACTGGGTTTATCCTTTTCAGAACCACAAATGGACTGAGATACCAGGGGTCTAGCTTGTAGCTGGGGATCTTCAAGTGAATGTACCTGGATGATAACCAGACCTTATCCCCGGGGGAAAAAGATTGAGGACCTGTCTGCTCGAAGTTTAGTCTGAGCAGAGGCCCGTTGCAGAGATCGCTGAGTGTCACTCCAGATGGCCCTCAAGTCGCGAACCAGGGTGTCCACAGCAGGAGTGTCCGAGGCAGACACCAGCGGGAGGGGAGGGTGGGTATGACGTCCATACACCACAAAAAATGGAGAGGCACCAGCCGAGGCAGAATCCAAAGAATTATAGGAGAACTCTGCCAAGGGAAGCAAATTCGACCAGTCGTCCTGTCGGGCGGAGACGAAATGGCGCAAGTAATTCTCCAGGATATGGTCGACCCTCTCCACCTGCCCATTAGACTGAGGATGATACACAAAGGAAAAGTCCAGATTCGTTTTTAACTGGGAGCAGAAAGATCACCAGAATCTTGATACGAATTGCACTCCGCGGTCAGAAACAATATGACGAGGGAGACCATGTAAACGAAAAATATGCAGGAAAAAAAAGACTCGCAAGGCGAGGTGCAGAAGGCAGGCCAGGCAGAGGTACGAAGTGTGCCATCTTTGAGAAGCGATCCACGACAATCCATATGACAGTATTACCAGCAGATGACGGAAGATCCGTAATGAAGTCCATGGCAACATGGGACCATGGGCGATTAGGAATGAGCAAGGGTTGAAGCAAACCCGCAGGCTTAAAGTGAGGTGTCTTGTTGAGGGCACAAACAGGATTCGAAGCCACAAAGTCCTTGACGTCCTTGACAAGGTCAGGCCACCAGTAGTATCGGGCTATGATCTGTCCCATCTTTCGCACTCCAGGATGGCCGGCTACCTGCGAACCATGCCCCCACTTCAGAATTTTCCCGCGAAGCGCAGGTCGCACGAAACTCTGGCCAGTGTGTACCTTTTGAGATCCACTCAGGACACAGAAATTAAACGATCTTGTGGTATGATGTGACAAGGAGGTGATTCCTCACCAAAAATGTCCGAGGCACGGGACAGGGCGTCTGCCTTAATGTTCTTTTCGGTGGGACGGAAATGGATCACAAAGTTGAATCGCGAGAAGAAGAGGGACCAGCGAGCCTGCCGGGGGTTGAGGCGTTGGGCTGTCTGTAGATCCGTGAGGTTCCTGTGGTCAGAATAAATAGTGACCGGATGAGGAGCCCCCTCCAGAAGATGGCGACATTCCTCTAAGGCTAACTTAATTGCCAGCAGCTCACTGTCTCCAATCGTGTAATTCTTCTCGGCGGGAGAGAAAGTTTTCGAAAAGAAACCACAAGTGATGGTCTTGCCCTTAGGATCTCGCTGAGTGAGCACCTACCTCCAGGAAAAAAGACTTCTCAATGTCCGGACAGGACAGGATAGGGGACGATGCAAATGCCGACTTGAGCCGTGAGAATGCGTCTTTAGCCGCCTGTGGCCAAAGCTTAGGATTACCTGACTTCTTAGTAAGAGCCACAATTGGGGCTACCACCGTGGAGAAGTGCGGGATGAATTGGCGGTAGTAGTTGGCGAACCCCAAAAAGAGT
Organism: Phyllomedusa bahiana; assembly: GCA_025379985.1. Taxonomy (NCBI): domain Eukaryota; kingdom Metazoa; phylum Chordata; class Amphibia; order Anura; family Hylidae; genus Phyllomedusa; species Phyllomedusa bahiana. The sequence goes on from JAODAL010017670.1 coordinate 58,329, forward strand.
TGAATAGCTCGTAGGTCGAGAGGGCGGGGCCACTGCAGGACGGCAGACAGCTTGGCTGGGTCCATTTGAAGTCAGAGATTATGTACCCAAGGAAGGGCAAGCTGGACCGATGAAATTGGCACTTCTCCAACTTGGCATAAAGGTGGTTCTCTCTGAGGCTTCCAAGGACCTGGTGCACATGGAGACGGTGGGTCTTTAGGTCAGGCGAGAAGACCAGAATATACTACAATGCAGGAATAAAGGAGGTCACAAAAGATCTCATTCACAAACTCCTGAAAGACCACCGGGGCATTGCACAGGCCGAATGGCATAACCAAATACTCGAAATGGCCATCATGTGTGTTAAACGCCGTCTTCCACTCGTCGCCCTGCCAAATGCGGATGAGATTATACTCTCCACGTAGATCCAATTTGGAGAAAATCCTGGCCCTGCGAAGCCGGTCGAAGAGCTCCGTGATCAGAAGTAACGGGTAACGGTTCTTCACAGTTATTTTATTAAGTCTGCAATAGTCAATGCAGGGACGTAGAGAGCCATCTTTTTTCTCCACGAAGAAGACTCTGGCACCATCAGGGGACGTGGACTTGCGGATGAAGCCCTTCCTGAGATTCTCTTGTATATAGGCCGACATAGTTTTGGTCTCAGGAACTGACAGCGGATAAACCCTGCCTCAGGGAGGACTCGTGCCAGGCAACAGGCTGATAGGACAGTCGTAGGGACGATGTGGGGGCAAGGTCTCCGCCTGCTTTTCGGAAAACTCGTCCGCAAAATCTTGGTACTCCGGAAGCAGACCCGGCAAGGGTTTAGAGGGCGGGGAGCACCGGGCGAGGTGCCACAAGACAACAAGTTTGGCAGTCTTGTCCCCAACGCATTACTTCGCCCGTTTCCCAGTCCAGCATAGGGGTGTGGCGCTGCAGCCACGGGAGCCCCAGCAGGATTGCTGAAGAGGAGCGGGGCAGCACATAGAATGCGATCTTCTAGCTGCGCCCGCATGAGCTAGTGCGCCCGCAGCCCGACATGCGGACTGCGGCGCCGCTCGTCATGGGCGCAAGGAGGGACCCCGGGGACCGAGTGCGAACTGCGGGCTGCAGCGCAACTCGTGACAGATGTAAAGGAGGCAATAAAAAACAAAAATAAAACGTTTCAGCTACTAAAACAGGAGGTCAGTGAAGAGGCACAAAAAAGCTATAAGGAAAAAAATGAAATATGTAAAAAAATTATTAAGGCAGCACAGCTGGAGACAGAAAGACTTATTGCCATAGAAAGTAAAAGTAACCCCAAAATATTTTTTAACTATTTAAATAGTAAAAAGATTAAAAAGAAAATGTTGGCCCTTTAAAAAGTACTGAGGCAGAGACTATAGAGGGCGATGAGAAAAAAGAAAACCTATTAAACTATTTCTTCTCCACTGTATTTACCAAGGAGCATGAACTTCCTGTTGATGAGCAAAGGGAGGAAGTAAATTCCAACCTAAATGTTTCTTGTCTAACCCAGGAAGAAGTGCAATTCCGCCTTTGAAAGCTTAAGATAGACAAATCGCCAGGCCCTGACGGTATACACCCGCGTGTCCTAAGGGAGTTAAGTAATGTGATAGATAGGCCCCTATTCTTAATATTTATGGACTGTAAAATAACGGGGTATGTCCCAAAGGATTGACACATAGCAAATGTGTTGCCAATATTCAAAAAGGGTTCAAAAAGTGATCCTGAAAACTATAGGCTGGTAAGCTTAACCTCTGTTGTGGGTAAAATGTTTGAAGGTTTTCTAAGAGATGCTTTCCTGGACTATCTCACTGAAAAATAAATCTATAACGCCGTTCCAGCATGGGTTTATGAAGGATCGGTCCTTTCAAACTAATCTCATCAGCTTCTATGAGGAAGTTAGTTCCCCAGACAGGATTTGGCGTGAGGTACTGGAAGTCCTAAAATTTGGATCATATCTAAAGCATTTGATAACTGTTTCCACATAAAAACGGTTGGAAAGTAAAATGAGAATGCATTGGACCAGATGGAAAATGTTACTCAAGTGTGTAAGCAACTGTTTCACTGATAGAAAACTAAGGTGGTAATTAGAGATGGGCAGAATATCCAAAAATTCGATTCGGTCCACTTCGCCGAATATTTCCGACAAAATTCGTTTCGTCCTCGAAATACTTCAGCACAATCGAGTTAAAAAGCGGCTAATTCCTAGGCTGCACCAGAAGCCTGCAGGGTGTGTAGAACGATGTTCCAAGCTTTAAATATTGCAGAGGGAGCTTGTTTAGGTCTCATACAATGTTTTGTTTTAGTATGACACTCACATCGCCTTGCCGCCGTCTCTAGAATCGCTTTTCAATCACTAAAATTGCCCTGGGCACTTATTGGGCAAAACAGGACCAAAAAAACTGAAGCAGACGAAGCCAGATAAAGTCGTGGGCAGCAAAAGCGGAAAAAAACAAACTGAGAGCTCAGTGGCAACGAATAGTGACAGAGTGTGGATGTGACGGCGGCCGCCACAGCAGCCTGAGGTCAGACAGTGGCACAAGGACAGCCAGGACGTGGCAAAACAGTCCCAGGCCGCAGCGTGGCACAATGACACAGTGTGGAGGTCACGGTGCAGCACATTGAGGTCAGCCAGTGCACATGACAAATTCATGAGCTGGCAAAAAAGGAGTAGGCCAAAGAGTGTACAATACACGTGTGGAGGGCACCGTCAGGAAGAACAACAGCAGGCAGCATAATGTCATACAGTGGCACAATGACACAGAGGGGAGGGCACGGCAGCAGCCACATCAGCAGCATGAGTTCAGACAAGTGTGCACAATGACAAATTCTGGAGGTGGCAAAAACAGTAGTAGGCACAGTGTGGAGGGCACGGCAGCAGCCACGGCAAGCAGCATGAGGTCCCAGACAGAGCAAATGACCACAGTGTATGGGAGCACGACAGGAGTCCACAGCAGCAGCATGAGGTCAGAGAGTGGCACACTGACATTCTGTGGCAGGTGGCAAAATAGTAATAGCCCACAGAGCGTCACAATGACTGAGAGAGCGAGGTCACGCGCAGCAGCATGAGGTCAGGCAGTGCACAATGACAGAGAGTGGATGTGATGACAGGAGCAACAGCATGTGAGGTTTCAAGAGGGCACAATGACATTCTGGAGGTGGCAAACAGACCAGGCCGCAGAGAGGCACAATGACACAGTGTTGAGGCACGGCAGCAGCCACATATAGCATCATGAGTTCAGACAGTGGCAGCAAATGATGACAAATTCTGGTAGAGTGGCTAAACAGGAGTAGGCACATGTGGAGGGGCACTGCAAAGTCATCCACGGCAGCACATGAGGTCAGACAGTGCACAATGACACAGTGTGGAGGCACGATCATGAGTCACAGCAGCCAGCAGAGGTCAGAGGTGGCACAAAGACATTCTGCAGGTGCAAAATATTATTAGGCCACAGAGCGGCACAATTGACTGAGACGGAGGTCACGGCGGCAAGCCGCCATGAGGTCCAGCCAGTGCACAAGGACAGAGCGTGGAGGTGATGACAGGAGCAACAGCATGAGGTCAGAGAGTTGGGCACAAGACATTCTGGAGGTGGCAAAACAGTACCAGCCGCAGAGTGGCACATGATCACATGGTGGGATGTCACGGCAAAAGCAACGAGCATCATCAGCATTAGCACATAGAGTGCACATGACAGAGTGTTGAGGTTGGGTGCTAACCAGTCCCCTGGTAAAGACAGGTGTAGGCAGATGGAGAAACTATCATGCAGATGTGTGCATCAGGGCTGTGGGCGGCATCAGAAAAGTGGCAGAATGCAGGTAGTATGAACCCAGACTGTGACGCCTAAGGCATTGGTGTGTGGAAATCCGGCCGAACCATGCCTGAATTCATCTATGACAAGGTCAGATCGTAGTCAACACTTTCCCGAGGACAAGCGGGTTCTCTGGGGTAAACGATGGCCCCCCTGCCGCACTGAACACCCGCTCTGATTGCCACACTACTGGCCGGGCAGGACAGCTTCTCCACTGCAAACTCTGCAAGTTGCGGCCACACATCCAGTTTGGGTCTGCCCAAAGTCCAGCGATCTTCCTAAACTCTGGGGGTGGCAGAGTGCTGTCGCAAGATGCCGACAAGACAACCAGTGGTTCAGGGAATGCTACCATGTCCATGTTGACTGGTGACTGCCCTCCTCACTAGGCGTGGTGAAGGAAGCTGCTCATTAGTGACTCAGACTTAGGTTACTGCTGATTGAGACTGTACGCACCTACCCCCCCACCTTCCCCCAGCATCCGCAGCATATACGTGAGCGCTGAGGAACCACCCGGTCAGACCAGTCAGAGAGGGACGATGCCGCACATAGGCATTAGCGCCAACTGATTACAAGGATTTCCCATAGTAATTTGAGTTTGTCTTCCTCCCAAAAGCTGGGAAAAAGGCTCCCATTTGGACCGTACGCCGAGGGTCCAATAGGGTGGAGAGCCAGAAGTCCATCCCTCTGCCGATCTGACAATTCGGCTGTCACCTAAGCCAGCAAATAAGCAAGCGGCGGTACTTGCACAAGTGGACTCCGAGGGGCACCCATGCCTCCATTTCCACTGAATACTTGCCACGAGCTTGGGAGATCATCCTGCCTCGACTTTCCTCATCTCCAACCACCTCCTCCAGCCTGCTCCTGCTATCCTCCACGTCTTGTCACCTGGTAGAAAATCCACTCCATTTCACCAGAACAATGCTTCTGCTACAATGTCCTCCTCCTCCTCCTCCCTCCATTTCAGTCCCCACCGGACTCACATGTGGCCATGGAGATTGTGTCTGCACACATCTCCAGTCCCCTGCCCAGACAGATTTTTTCAGCATCTGTTCCAGGACATGAAGCAGTGGAATGACGATTATTCAACCCGTATCCAGCGACAGACAAAAAAACGAGGCCACCCTCGAATGGCCCCTCAATCAAAACGGCAGGTGCACGCATTATCGCCACTGTTGAACATCAAAGTTACACAGGGGAGTACTTCTTTCCTGCCTGAACATCAAAAAATCGTTAATGGCCTTTCTCATGTTCATACATTCGGACCACACATGTGCAGGCTGGAATTCCAGCGGGTGGAACATCGCCATAACAGAGCGTGTTGGTGTAGGCCCGTTACTGCCGTCAGCAAACACGAGGAGGGTGTTCCTGCTTGTACGAAGGGATAAAGTGCATGCACAGTTTCCTGGTCCATTTTTCATAATGTTCTGAAGATCGGTGGAAGACTATCAAGGAACCTTTTTGATCAACCAGATTGAACACGTGCGTCCAAGCAGGGCGCATGACCATCCCTCCTCGTGCATCGTCGGACTCCATGTTCCTCCCATATGTCGGCCACCATGTTCCCGATTGCAGTTGGCGCGGAGAAAGCCACACATCTCGATTTTTTGCTGCATGACGCGACAGTTCCTCCCCCCCTGTTAACTTCTTCAGAACACGAGGCAGCTAGGTTGTAGAACTAGCTTGACACACCGCTGGTGCCCTACACATGAGGTAGATGGAGAGTACTTGTGGAGGCTGAGATGGTGATGGTGGTGGATGAGGTGGAGGGCGGACATTGGCGCAGGAGTAGGCATTTTGACACGTGGATTAGAAAGCGGCGTCTCCTGACCAAGTTGTTGAGTTGGCCTGGGCCGGAAAGCACATACACGCCATGGGCCGTAAAGGACAATGTACAGGCCCTGACCGTAGTTACAGCACCAGACTTCCTGCTGCTGCCCCGTGTACTAGTAACAAACCGATAAAGCTCAAGGACTGACCCACTTCTGTTCTACATATTTATGAAGTGCTGTACTGGGCCTTTTTGAAAAGAAATTTACGGCTTGGAACTCTCTCATCTCGGACTCGGGCACAAGCCATTAGTTCTCAGAATGGTGTCAGAGTCCACCATTTTGAAAAGGGAGGGACTGCAGTACCAGAAACAACTTGGACAGGAGCACGGTCCAGCGCAGCCCATAGGATGGTTGACGCCATACTGATTGTCTCTTTTACAATCGCCCTCTGAACGACTGGCTGCGCCATGAGTAGCGAGTGAGCAGGAGCACTGGACCTTGGATAGGATGTCAAGAGAAACAGCAGCCTTCTGCAGAGGAGGTTGAGCCTTGACTTGCTGAAATGGCATTCGTGCCACGGGCCGCAGCTAGCTGCACGCAGCGGCAGGATGGACCACCACATCTGTGCCTACGATACTCCCAGGCCACCGGATGGTTGACGCTCGCATGTGTTGACGCAGGGCCGCGTTTTTGGTCCAACGTTCCTCCATTGCCACGCTTCACTTCTTCTGCCCACGAATCTACATAAACCCATATTTCTGCCCTCCGTGTCTTAGCAAAGACTGCGCCACAACCGCCGAGTATCTGTATTTTTACCGACAACGCTCCGCACTGATGTGACCTACTGCCTCCGCTGCCTCCTGATCCCCTGTGCCCTTACTTTGTCTTGGTACTCTTCAAGCGGGTTTTTCTACCCCTTGCCAGGTCTGCTCCCGGACCCAGACACTGCTGCTACCCTGCAGGACTCACGCCACACAACCCGACTTGCAGGCTGCCCGCTGCCTTGAACCGCAAGCTTACGCCCATCTTCCCTCTGACTGATGATGAAGCCCTTGCTTCACCCTGCTCCAAGTGCGGACGGCTACATCATCATCTATTTGTGTATCATCGACACTACTGTCCTCATCACCGGTCTAGTAAGCCCGAGGGCTGACCTCTCACCACATGTACCTCCCATGCCACTCTCCACATCTAAACTTATGCCGCCTACTCAAGAAGCTGCTTTAGGATATTGGCCCTCATTTCTTCGCTGCCAAGTAGCTGCTGACTGCCCTCCTCAAATTGTTCATCCACGCTATAAAAGTGGCGCTGAGCCCAGACCACATAGTAGATCCCTGGCTGAGGGAACTGGAAATGGAGGACAGAGGCGGGCTGAGGACATGTTGATGTCCAAGCTGACCCCGCTCCCTGTCCATGCCAACTACATTGTTGTTTCTGAGGATCCCACCGACTCTTGGCTGGGGTTGTCCAGATGTCAATCTTGGGAGGAAGAGGATTACCTAGTCAACCAATCAAGAACCATGTTTGCTTGAACAAACACAACGGCCGCTATGATGACAGCGGCAGTTGAGGCCTCTACCTGAGTGACCCCTGCTGCGACGTCCCCCCATGCTGTTGTGCGGCGACCTGGGCCTCATGTTTCAGAAATGTTTGAGCCACTGCCACTCGCAGTTGCAGAGCCTGGCCACCTCTCTGTCTGAACATACAGTTGTCTAAAACTTTACAGACACTGTTTGATGAAGCTATCTGTATATGATAAAATTACACCCTGTTTTGACTCCAAATGAACCCATAACAAGCATGGGTAACCCTTGATATAAATTGCGCTCCACAATGGCCAGGAAAAATTACCTTGTATGTGTCGTTTACAACACTGTGTGTTTTACTAAATGTAAAAGCACAAACAGGCTTAATTAACCTTCGCTTTGAATTAATCAACAAAGCAAAATGAATAAAAATCGGTGTTGAAAAAGACGTTTTATTTTTGTCAGCACAGCAGCAAAACAACATAACGCCATTTAATTAACCCTGGATTTAAATTGCGCAATAGAATTTGAGCCACCACAAACTATAGCTTTGTAGCGTGATCAATGTTGTATTTTCTAACACGCCACACAACAAGAGATAAAATTGTAATTAACCTTTGTGCTTGTGAATAAGGCCACCAAAAAATATATAAATAATTTGGCGTTGAAAAAGAAGACGGTTTATTTTTTGTCAGCACACCAGCCAAACACCGCATCAATTTAACCCCTGTATGTAAATTGCGCAATAGAATTGAGCCACCAACAAACTAGTATCTTTAGTAGCGTAATTACAATGGCGTAATTTCTACGCCACACAATCAAAGTAAAAATTGAAATTAACCTTTTGCTTGTGAATTAGTCTCACCAAAAAAAAAAATATAAATTTGGCGTTTGAAAAAGACGGTTATTTTTGTCATCACAGCAGCAAAACAAACCGCTTAATTAACCCCTGGATTATAAATTGCGCAATAGAATTGAGCCACCACAAACTAGTACTTTGTACGTATAACAATGTCGTATTTTCAACGCAACCCATACAAATCCCACACAACAAGAAGATAAATTTGTATTAACCTTTGCATGTGAATTAGGCCTACCAAACAAAATATATATATATGGCGTTGAAAAAGAACTGTTAAATTTTTGTCCGAGCAACACCAGCAAAACTACGCTTAATTAACCCCTGGATGTAAATTGCGCAATAATAATTGAGCCACCACAAACTATTAGCTTTGTCTAGCGTGTTCCCATGGCGTATTTTCTAAACCGCACACACAAGAGATAAAAATATGTAAATTAACCTTTATTGCATGTGAATATAGGCTACCGAAAAAAACTATATATATATGGCGTTGAAAAAGACGGTTTTATTTTTGTCAGCACACCAGGCAAACCAGAACGCTTAATTAACTCCTGGATGTAAATTGCGCAATAGAATTGAGCACCACAAAACTAGTAGCTTTGTAGCGTATTAAAATGCAAATTTTCTACGCCGACACCCACAACCAATAGATAAAATTGTAATTAACCTTTGCGTAGTGAAATAGTGCTACCAAAAAAAAATATATAAATTTGGCGTTGAAAAATGACGTTTATTATATGTCAGCACACACAGCAAAACAATCCTTAATTAACCCCTGGATGTAAATTGCTCAATAGAATTGACCACCACAAACAGGTAGTCCTTTGTAGCGTGTTTACAATGCGTATTTCTCACGCCACACAACAAGAGATAAAATTGTAATTTAACCTTGCTTGTTGAAATATGCTACCAAAAAAATATATATATTTTGCGATGAAAAAGACGGTTTTATTTTTGTCCGCACAGCAGCAAAACAACGCTTAATTAACCCCTTGATGTAAATGCCGCAATAGAATTTAGCATCCAAAAATGAAGAGATATTTGTATTGTACAAAACGCGTTTCTTTAAAATGAAAACACAGTAACTGTCTTAGAATCCACCTAGGAATATTGAAATTAAATGCAGGCCTGCAGTGGACGCACACTGGATAACGAGAACCAATACCCCAAAAAAATCAGAAATAGAACATTCAGAGACAGTCTCTGAGACAAAGTCAGAGACAACACAAACCCACAAAAATCGCTGTGTAAAAATCATTTCTTTCAGAAAGCGCTATCAACCCGAAGCAGCACCTTCCCTTGTCCATAAAGTGAGAGTGAGTGTGAGCTCCCAGCAAGCGGCGCGCTCGGTCGTTATAAAGTGCGGTTACGTCAAACAGAATCCCGTGCCTTTCCTCTGATTGGCTTCATCTCTGCAACATGTCAAGCAGGCTATGCCCTTCATCCTCCCAGAGTGCTTGCCCCATGTAACAGCCATGTGGCTCGTCAGGCCATATTTTAACATGAAAAGCACACTTCGTTCACCGTTAAAGCCCAATAACCCCCCCAAAGTTCGACTTCGTGTTCCGAACCGAAGTTTTTCCTGAAATTCTAAACGAATTCCACTTCGTTAGAATCGATTCGCCCATCTCTAGTGTTAATTAACATACTCAGACGATCCCTGATACTAGTGGGTACCACAGGGCTCAGAATTGGCCCTATCCACTAATATTTTCATAAATGATCCTTACACAGGGATTGTACAGTAAGAAAATCCGATCCTTTGCAGATGAAACCAAGCTCAGTAAAGGACATCCACACAATAGAAGTAAATGTGTTATTACAAAGGATCTGGATGGTTGGATGGCCAGGGCAGAGAAGTGGCAGATATGTTTTAAACACTGATAAATGCGCAAGGTTTTTGCACATGGGAGAAAAAATCCATAAATGATACATGTTAAATGAAAAACACTGGGTAAAAGTGACATGGAAATTACTTGGGAATCCTGGTGGACAGTAAACTTAACTTTAGTCAGCCGTGTGACAGGCAGCAGCAAGCCAGGCTAATAGGGGTCATGGGTTTGTATTAAAAAGGGTCATAGATGCACATGATGGGAACATTATTCTCCCCTATACAATCACGGTTATACCAACACATGGAATAGTGTGTACAATTTTTTCGACCCAAGTGCACAGGAAAAAAAAATTGACATTGTAGACTTGAACAAGTACAAAGGCGGGCAACAAAAACAATAAAAATGACTGGCGACTGCAATACCCAAAAATGGTAAGGGTTATTAGTTGAGAAAAGACGGCTTCGGTGAAACAGAATAAATATGTTTAAATAATATAAGGGCCAATATAGAGAACTCGCTAAAGATTAATTTAATAACCAAGGACTGAATCTAGAGTAAGGTGGGCATCTCAACCTCTTGAGGAAAGAAGGTTTCTACATAAACATAGAAAGGATTTTCTTTACTGTTAGAGCTGTGAGACTGTGGAACTCTCATTCCAGAGGAAATTTCATGGAATTCACTAACAGAGTTTCAATAAGGCTTGGATGCATTTCTGGAGCGTGATAAAATAACAAGTTATAGTGACTAGAATTCTTGAGAAGGGTCTGGATACATTTCTAGATGTAATATAACAAGTTATAGTGACTAGGATTCTGGAGAAGGGTCTGGATACATTTCTAGATGTAATAATATAACAAGTTCTAGTGACCAGGACTCCGGAGAAGGGTCTGGATACATTTCTAGATGTAATATAACAAGTTATAGTGACTAGGATTCTGGAGAGGGGTCGTTGATCCAGGGATTTATTCCGATTGCCAGATTGGAGTCAGGAAGGAATTTTTTCCCCTAACATGAGGACAATTGGCTTCTACCTCATGGGGGGTTTTGCCTTCCTCTGGATCAACACTTTAACACTTTAGCAACACTTTAGCAAATGGGCTGAACTGGATGGATGTATGTCTTTTTTAGGCCTGACAAACTATGTAACTAAATAACTATGTAACCTTTTTCCACTCCCTCTTCTCCTCTACCCTTTCCCTCCCGCTCCCCTTTTACCTTCCTCCTCTCCCACACAAATAAGTCTCTTAAGGTTTCTTCTGTTGCCAATGGTGATAAGAACAAGATAATTAAACTTATTGTATGCTGTATATGGCCTTTTACGTTACCTACAGCTGGCAGCATGTTTGGCCCACTTTTGCTGGGGCCGACCGCTTTGCCCGCTGATTTTTCAAGTGTCAGTTACCTTGTGACATCTCTGATTATGGTCTACATTGTTTCTTTTTGTGTTCCTTCCGCAAATTTCTGACACCTCCAGTCTTTTCTCTTCTTGGTATTTCCGGTGTGTTCTAAGTCAAGACTTGGCTCAGGTCTCTTGAGACCCCCTCCTCCCATCACTTATTTTAATTGCCAAATGACCACCATACGATTATCCTCCCTTAATGTTAAAGGGTTCAACGCTCCTGAAAAGCGTTCGCAGATCTTATATCACCTCCACAAGCAATGGTCGCATATTGTTTGCCTTCAGGAGACATACCTCCAGAAATCTCACCTCCAGAACTTCAGGAAAAAATACTTCCCTGTCTGGTACCACAGCAGTAACCCCGATACCAAAACAAAAGGAGTGGCTGTGTTTTTCCATAAGTCGTTGCTGGTCCGGGTCCTGGATGTTCTTTCGGATGAAGAGGCAAGATATCTATTTCTTAACTGTAATATCCAGGGTCACCCACTCATGATTACGACTATCTATGCGCCTAACTCTGTCCATCTTTCCTTTTTTCACTAAGTTTCTAGACGCCCACACAATATTCGCTAAGGGACAGATCCTCTTTTGTGGCGATTTTAATTTGGCGCTGGATCTGGAATTAGACACCTTATCTGGCCAATCCAATGTAACCAGGACTGTACTTAACAAACTTAAAAAGTCAATACATAATATGCAGCTCATAGATATTCGGAGACTTCTCCACTCAATAGAGTGAGATTACATCTTTTTCTCGCACCCACATGGCTCATATAGTCGTATCGACTACATAATTTCGCAGCACTCGTTCCTACCAAATATTTCCAATGCCTCTATTGAGTCTGTCCTGCATTCTGATCATGCTTCTATCTATTGTGATTTCACCCTTCCACATTCCGCTCACCCGGTTTTCTCCTGGAAACTAAACGAATCGCTATTGTTGGATTCGCTGTGCCTCTCTGACCTTAAAAATACCATTGACTCCTGCAACTCTTCTCATCTCGGTGACCACACCTCTTCCCAGTGGTAAGCCCTTAAGTGTGTTCTACGGTGACCCTTTTCAAGCATGGGGCACGGTTAAAAAGGGAACGCTCCCAAAAATTACAGTCTCTCCTCTCGCGGTTCCACCTTCTAGAATTGACCCACAAATCTTCTGGCTTGGACTATAGAGAGCTCCTACACACCCAGCATGAAGTGCTCCAGCTAATGGATCACAAACATAGAAGATACCAGCAAATCTGCTCCAGCTCCTTTTATGTCTGGAGCGACAAGCCAGGGAGATTTTGGCCCTTGCGATCCATAACAGGAGAGCTTCCTTGTTAATTCCTTCCATTAAAAACAAGGAGGGCAAATTGCTCCACATCACTGAGGATATTTTGGGGGCCTTCCACGCTTATTATTCCGACCTTTACAACATTCCTGCCCCTGAAAACCCTGCTGGCTAAGAATCATATCGCAAATCTTTTCAGAATTACCTGTCCAACACTGCTCTGCCCCCCTTGGAGCCTTAATCCCTCGCTTCTCTGGAGGTTCCATTCTCAGTGGATGAGCTCAAGGCGGCTATCAAGGCTCTTCCATCTGGAGAAAGCCCAGGGCCGGATGGCTATGCTACTCAATTCTTTAAAGTGCTGGCGGAGAGCTTGGCATCCCCTCTCCTTGCAGCATTTAATGAGGTATCATCAGACTCTCCTTTTACACAGGATTTTTTAACCTTCCTCTAGTGTTAGGGTCGTGACCGACCCGTTTTAGGTTTTAAATGCATACAAATTCTACATACATTTGCTAAATGCATCAAGACATTTTTGACTTGTTCAGGAACTTATCATTAAACAAAAGACAATAAAATAAACCTGTTTTACTAAATTGTAACATGCACTTATTAAAATTATAACATTTGTTTGTTGGGGTCAATTTCAACCCAGGTCTAATATAAGAGTAAAAAAACAATAATAAGTCCCAAAACTGAACTCATAAACACAATATAAACCAACAGCCCACAGCCAGTTCTACCTCCAACAACTTAGTTAGTGGACAATGTCCAGCATGTATGGCCAAACAGCTTGCAGTTGGTACTTTGCAGAGTATACATCTTCAGTTTACCCACCATGCAACAATGAGGAAAAATTAAAATGCAAGCCAAATTCTGGATTATATCTTGGATGATAATGAATCAGAGGACACACAGCACAAACTGATACAGTTGAACGGGTTTCTGGGGAGAAGAGATGTGGAGTATCAACCGGAAGACACAGACGGTTCTGATCATCTGATGAGGAGGTCACCGGTTGCGAAGCTGCTCTAGCGAAAGATTAAAACCCAAAAAGTGGCAAGATCATTTGGAGCCATTCCCCTCCAGATGTACAGGGGCAGGGCAGATGTTGCAAATTCATAAAAATGACCCCTGGGATCACAAGGTTTGCTGTGACAAGATACAGTAAGTGACACAAGACATGTTTTGATCTTTTTATGCCATTGTCAATAAAAAAGTCATTATTGCAATGACAAACCTTGAAGGAAAAAAAGTCCACGGCAACATGTGAATGACCTTCATGATGCTGACCTGGATGCCTACATGGGGTTCTTCCCCCTTGCTGGAGTGTACAAATCCCCGCAATGAGGCCACTGATAGTCTCTGGGGTGCATCGATAGCCCGGAATATTTTCCGGGCAACATTGTCCCAAATTCAAAAGTTTCAAATGATATCAAGAGTCCTCAGATTTGACAACAGAGACACCAGAACAAAGGAAGGTTAAAAGCTTATATCACGGTCATTCCCAAAGAAGGAAAGATTGCTCATTAATGTTCGGCACCTGCTATATCTTTCCCATACAGCATATGGGCCAGAGATGCCTGCTGCTGGGACTCAGTATATCTTTCATCCATTGAGCAGTAAGTGTAGCTTTGTAGTTTGTTTCTGGTAATTTATGTCCCATTTTTTCTGTGATTTTAGTTTTATGGAAGAACCCTCACAGCAAGACAGCAAATCACAAGTGTTCTTAAATCCCTATACTTTGCAACTTGCATATATTATTAGAAATTGAATTTTTTCCATTCAATGTCTGTAAAATGGGTTTTTATAGAAGAACCCTGACAGCAAGACAGGAAATCACAAGTGTTCTTAAATCCCTATAATTTGCAACAGTGCTAACCATGTATTCCCCATTAGCTGTACCCCCCAATACAGCAGACATGAACCTTTGGGCACTCAGACTGAAGATGGGAAAGATACAGCCAGCAATTTAAAACTCCCTAACTATTGCTGTGTATAATTCCTTAAACTTTTTATCCCCTCCTCCTCCCTCTAACTAATCTAGCAGCTTTTCCTGTATAAAATCGCTGAGAAATGGGGTGCCTGCATGTATTGAAGCTTGTAGACACAGAGAGCAGTGTGTTCATTACAGAGATTGAATTGGAAATGGTGTACAACAGGAAATACAGTGTAATGCAAAGAACAGGGTCATGTGATTTGAGCAGCCAATGAGATCCCTACACCCTCACTGGTAACGTTATTGGACACTTATTGTCTGCACTGATTGTATGGCGCCAAAAGTACAGGAAGGATCTGGAAAAAAATGGAGCTGTGAACGCAAGTGTCGAACGCGCAATTTAGTCGAATGAACTGAGAATTGCTTGGTTTGGCTCCCATTCTAAAAAATCGTAAAGTTCTACTCGAACGAACCTTTTTTCGAATGGTTCCCTCAACACTTGTTTTGATCAAAAATGTAAACTGAGATCCTCAAAATGTATTCAATGTAACAGAAATGCCTTTCAAAAAATTCCTATGTTCTTTTGATATTTTTTAGTGCTAGTTATATGCTGCCGATAATGGATTGTTTTAGTGAATAAAATCTATCATAGTGATCTTGCTTGGAGCACCTCAGTACTGCCATATGTAGAATACAGGCTGAGAACAGGAAAATAAAATTTCAACAGTAATCAACATCTGGTTAAAATTTTATTAAGATTCTTTCATTTAATCAAAAATTATAAAAATATATTTTTTAAGATTTTAATTAGGAAAAACGAAAAATAAAAAAAATCTATGTATGTGTTCTATCATTTGGACTAGTTGAAGTTTTGTGCCAGGGCTGCTTTTCAGTCATAAACTGATCCCACAAGTTTTAAACCCTCACAAAGCTCCATGGACAGAAAAGTAAAAAAAAAAGTTTTGACAGTTAGAATATACTAGCATAAAAACATGATTTTATTTTAGGTGATGATTATGATTTATAAGTGCGAGGAGAGGCCTAGAAAAAGAGGCATGGTATAAAAAGCAGGGATGTGGCCTGTTAAAAGGGACGGAAAACTTAGCTACAGCCCCAGGTGGCAAAAATTCTAACTAAACCTCTGTATTTGCCCCATTGAAATATTACTCTCCCATCACTAACGCTGACACCTGTCCTACATACCTATTCCTGTCCAAAGGCTTGAGACAATTTTTAGTTCCTAGGCAGACCCTGCTTTTAACAATAACCAAAAAGCATATTACTTTCTCTATCCCAAGTAAAAATGGCTGTTTCAACTATTTTTATTCATTTCGCTAAACCAGTTAAAGCTCACTATTTTAAAGTAACTTGATGGTGGTATTGCTACAAGGTAATAAAAAAAAAAAATACTTCCCCATCCCCTCCATTCCCACAATGTCAGTGCTCTGACCGGTCTATTACTCACTACCACATGGTAATGTCAGGAAATAGCATTCCTTGAGAATTGTGTTTTTAATTGGTCTGTTGATATGCAGATGCAACTTAATATGACGGATTATTGAAAGCTTATTCATTTGTTTTAGTCTGATTTAGGGTGCTTTCACACAGCGCAGTTTTGATGCAGTTTTAATTGCGCTCCAATTAAACTGCCTCTATTACCAGCAAGCTTCTTTCAGTTGTTGTTCAGAAAGGTGTTTCAAGTCAGTAATCAATTACTGTGTTTGAAGCCTTGTGGATTACAAACACACTAATTGAATACTCACTTTCCAAACAGTTTAGATAAGTGAAAGAAGCTTGCTGTTAATAAAGCAGTTTAATTTGAGTGCAGTTAAAACTGTATCAAAACTGCACTGTGGGAAAGCACCCTTATTCATCTCAAGTGACTTCTGATTGCCAGTCTCAGTTTCCTGTTTGAGTAAGGGTATGTTGACATGGTGTTTTTAAATACGTTTTTCCACCGGGTTCTCATGGGGTACTGATAGTCACCATGACAACCCGGGGGTCAGAAAATGACCTCTGGGTTTTATGACGTCATCCTGCCAAGCTCTACCCTTGAAAAAACATGAAATCTCAATTTGATCCGATATTTTCCCTTAAAATCGGATCATAAATCGAGATTGAGAATTAAGTTAGATTAGATTAGTTAGAGTTGGGGTACAGCAAGATTAGGAAATCCTAGACAGTAGGAGTTACGGATTTTGATATTGCTGCTACATCTTTCCTATCTTTAGGCCCTGTTCACACGACGGATTTGGCCGCGGTTATGGCCGCGGGTTCCGACACGGTTTCCACGGCCATAACCGCAGCCAAATCGCGCATAGTTTATTAACATGGTTTCCTATGGGAAACAGTGTTGATATTCACACTCCGCAGGTTTGGCCGCGGCTCCGGGGCCGCGACAGACCCCTCTCGTGTGAAGAACTCTCCTGTCATTTCTTTTACAGGAGTGCTCTGTGCGGGGGCCCGCGCGGTGCTGCCGCGGGCAGCGCCATGGGTTTTCGCCACGGGTGGTGCGCGGCTGGGATGCGGCTAGCGCCGCGGCTTGCCCCAAGCTCTTTAATTTGCATAGGCAAGCCCTCGCGCAAGCCCGGCCCCAAACCACGGGCCCCCCCCGCGGCAGAGCCGCGCCCACCCCCCCCGCGGCCACAAACCCGCGTCGGGGGACGCGAGTCTGGGGGCGCGGCCCGACGAGGATTTGGCCGCGGGAACCGCGGCCAAATCCGTCGTGTGAACGAGGCCTTATTTTGATACCCAAAAGTTGATTGTTCTTTTTTTGGAGTGATAGCTGTAGTACAAGACACTGTTACTGGTTTTTTGCTTAATATTTGATTCCGGTCGAAAAGTTTATTGATCCTGTTTTGGGGTGACAGACCCTGTACAAGACACGTTTTTGAAATTTGCAGTGAAAAGCAATCGCTCCACTATACTGGTTTTAAGTAGTGATGAGCGATTGTGTCAACAATCTTTATCGAGTCGATATCGGCAATTATCATGTCGATAGCCAATAGTCGATAATCACTGATGACATAAAAGTCTATGGGAGAGAAACAACAGCTTCATTCTTACACCCAAACAGGTGAGGAGAAGCTGGAATTAATATCCACAACAGTGAGCTGGATACGTCTACATCTTAGGCAAGACAATTAGGCAACAAGAGTCACAGAAAAAAATTCAGACTATTCCCTATCCCTGTCCTGAACCACAGCATGACCATTAAACCTGCATGACCCACAAATTAAAAAGTGGCAGAAGGCAGTATTAAAATTTTTAAACCCCCATTTTAGTTGAACTGGACATTGATTATCCCTATTTCCCGGACCGCAAGCAGAGCTTTAAGCCTGTGTGACCCACAGATTAAAAAGTGCCGGAAAAAGGGGTCTTTGAACCAACATTTAGTTGAACTGGACATTGACTAACCTGTCCTGGAACACATCATGAACCTTAGATCTGCATGACCTACAGATTAAAAAGTGCCGGAAAAAGGAGTCTTTAAACCACCCTTTTAGTTGAACTGGACATTAACTATACCTGTCCTATACCACAGCATAACCCTCAAACTTGCATGATCCACAGATTTAAAAGTGCCGGAAGAAAGTAGTCTTTGAACCACCATTTCAGTTGAACTGGACATTGACTATCCATGTCTTGGACCATAGCGTGACCCTTAAATCTGCATGACCCATAGATTAAAAAGTGCCGGAAAAAGGAGTCTTTGAACTACCATTTTAGTTGAACTGGACATTGACTATCTCTGTCCTGAGCTGCAGTATGACCCTTAAACCCGTATGACCCACAGATAAAAAAATGCCAAAGAAAGTAGTCTTGAAAACCCTCATTTTTTGTTGAACTGGACATTGACAATACCTGTCCTGTACCACACCATGACCCTCAAACCTGCATGACACACAATTAAAAAGTGCCAGAAAAAAAGTAGTCTTGAACCACCATTTTAGTTGAACTGACATCGACTATACCTGTCCTGTACCAAATGCATGACCCATAAATCTGCATGACCCACAGATTAAAAAGAGCTGGAAAAAGAGTCTTTTGAACCACATTTTAGTTGAACTGGACATTGACTATCCCTGACCTTTAACTGCAGCATGAACCTTAAACCTGTATGACCCACAGATTAAAAAGTGCCAGAAGAAAGTAGTCTTTGAATCACCATTTTAGTTGAACTGGTCATTGACTATCCCAGTTCTGGACCGCAGCATGACCCTTAAATCTGCATGACCCACAGATTAGAAAATTCCAGAAAAGGAGTCTTTGAACCCCCATTTTAGTTGAACTTATA